>JAAEAF010013518.1:0-92698 GCA_011037195.1 Triatoma infestans | reverse complement strand
CCTAAAAGTGCTTAAATGAATTTTCCCGGAGAATTGTTTTTAATAAAAGTTGTAGATCGTTGTTGTTGATGTTTAGTTGATATATGAAGTTTCAAGAAAATCATCAGAGCTGTTTTTTTAAAAAATCGTGAAAAAGTGAACAAAATCATTTAGTAAAGTGGTAAAGTAAACGCACTTCCGGTTATCCGATTTTTTTTTAAACTCGGAATTTCAACAATATATTCAATTCTAATTAACATTATTTAGATGTAGAATTGTGTAATAAACTGAAATACCACCCCTCTCTAATAACTGCCCTTAAATGAGTTTTTCCAGAGAAATTTTTCAAATAAAAGCTGTAGCTCTTTGTACGTATAGTTTACATACCAAGTTTGAAGAAAAAATGTAAAAAAAAAAAAAAAAGCTTGTAAATTGGTTGAGAAATTTTGACAGATAACGTACTGTCATCCTATGGTGGTGCCTAAATGGAATATCAAAAGTTCCTACTTTCTATGGTTTTTCGTTTTTGAGCTATGCCGTTCACATACAATAACACACACACCATTTGCTAAAAACCACTTCTTTTTAACTCATGGGACCTCAAAATGGATATTTCCGGTGAAAACTCGATATCGAAAATTTGACACGATTACAATACATCCTCTTGCTTAGGAGTAAGAGAAAGTAATAATTAAGTTTTCTTTTCAGTTCAATCAAAGTAATTTTTGATGATTATCTGTATCAACGAATAGGCCGGCGATTGACAACCATAGGAATGTTTATAACTAGAAACATAGATAATTTGATTATAAAATAAAAGGCCTGAAAAGGGCACAGAATCATTGTAGGACAATTTAGATTGTAATAGTTCCTATTTGAAACACACAAAGACACACCGAACAATGTAAATTAAAAAATAATTATTTATTTGATAAGGGAAGATATTCGAGTTCGCACATTGCTTATGCAAGTGTGATATTTGAATGTAATGTAATAGATTTTTAATATCAGATGAAAATATATAATATTAATACCACAGTAAAAAATAAATAAATAAAAAATGATGTAAAAACAGGCAAGACATTATGCAGACTACTAAGAGAATGTCTGCTAAAAAGGCCAAGGTTTACCTTCAGAAATGTAAACATTTGGTCAGATAGAACATTAAGTTTAATTTAAGCAAAATTATATTAAGTTTTCTGTTATTTAAAGTATTGTAAAAATTGTTTTCAAATGTTAAAACCATGTTTAAATTAAGAACTTTTACATAATTTAATATTGTTAATATATTTTAGCATTTTCATTCAATTTTAAAATTTGATAATTGAACGATGGCATCATGTGTTTACATTTAATAACTACAGATTAAAAAGCACCTTTATTGCATACAGATTAAATTACCACTTTAACCAATTATTGGAATAATAGTTCAATTATTCATTCAACCGTAGAAAAAAAGTTTTTAATTTTTTTTGGTAAATTGAATCATTCAATTTTTGTGTTTCACTACCATATGAATTCAAGTAAATTTATGCAAAGATATCAAATGATATTATAGCAATCAAAATTACTAGGAATTCAATGCACTATATTGTTTTTTGTATTGGTCATATATATTTCTAGTTATATCTAGAAATCATGCCACATCACATTGAACACCATGACATTGTTCTAATAGTATCGCATTTCACCCTAATTGCTACTAGTAGCTCATATTACATGATAGGTTGCACTTAGTTAAAACTCTTTTTATTAAAAAACTATTATTAACTATCAAAAAAAAAATAATAATAAAACCTTGATGTAAATAAATATATATAAAAAAAAAATTATTCGAGATACATGACAAATTTTAAAAATTCGTTTTTTGTTTGTTTGTTTTGTTTAAATGTTTGACAATTTAAATGATTATTGTGCTATATTTGTCGTTCTTTATGTATGTGTGTATATTTAAAAATAAAGACAAATTTTAAAATCATGTTATGTTTCTTAAATTCTTTGCGATATAATCTAAATAAATAATGTGATTATTTTGGTCTACTATTTTTAGGAGTTTCGATTTTAAGTGGTTAGGCCACTAGCAGATTTCTTGTACCGTAAAGACATTAAAATTAATACAAATTATTATAAATTATATATATAAAAAAAAATATAACCTACTGCTGAACTGCTTTCTTATATCATAAAAAGTTAATGACGTGACCTCGACCAGCGGCATCTACCTATTCTACTTCACCAAGTTTTGCTAAAACTCCTCTTTATCCACAGGAGAGAAAGAATGCGGGAGAGCTAAAATCGTATATATAAGCGTGTACAAAAGCAGTAACAGGTAAAAACAATTAAGAAGTACCATGAAGAAGTTATCTTCACGACCAATAGTGTCGCCCTATCGCCTTAATTCTAAGGCGTCTATCTAGTTTCTGGTCCAAGTCATAAGTGTACTTTTATATAAATATAATACATTGAGAGTAATTAGTTAAAGTTCTGCGTAATTTATTCCAATAACTTCCCACCAACAACTCAAGTAAAACATTACTGTCACATACTACCGTTACGTATATTTATTACTAAACAAACTACAAATTTTATCTCCAAGATATTTATTAAAAGAATTTTAATAATAATATGGCCCTAAACAAACAAAAACTGGTAAATAAAATGGAGTCGTCAACAAGGAATACGTGCCCTAATGTCGGGAAACCTCCATGGTTTAAGGGGCTAGCCAAAACAAGCACATGTAACGGCATAATAATTAGATTGAAACTCAACCATGCAGAATTACCTATACAAAATTAAGCAGAGATCGTCTCCGTTAAGCGAGAGATGCTACGGGCGGGAAGACCTCGTAAGGAGTGCCGCCCATCAATGTCGCACAGAAGGGATAGATTATTTAAAAAGCTTAACAAATAATTACAGACTTTTTTTTCAATATGAGGAAACTCTCTAATAGATCCTGAAACTTGTAATAGCAAGAGAGAATTACATCAGCAAGAGAGAATTAAGAGAGAGAAAGCAGGCCCTCTCTGGTACTCTCTGACTTAAGCAGGCTCGAGCAGGGAGAACCTGTATATAAGCCAGTGAGAGATCTAGACATCTATCTATCAGATTCAACCATATACATCACAGCGTGTCATAACTACTCTAACCCTTTATTCTATTAAAATCATTACAAGTCCAGTGCAGTTTGTGTAAACTTATAGCTATATTATAACAGTGTCTTCATATCTCGTCTAATTAATCTAACCCAATTTCTCTCCTCATCAACTTTAGATTATAAACTACTATATGAAGTCTTGATCTAAAGTATACTATAGGCAATTTTTACTCTTATTTGAATTGATATCTTTTATTACTAATAGTTGTACAATAATTGACAAAAATTATTCAGTTAGGCATTCAACTATGATTTCAGGAATTGTGAATAGAAGCAGAAAGTAAAAATATTCTTGTAATTATCTCTCATATTATATAAACTTTAATGGAAGCAATCATCATGAATTCGCCACAATAAAGTTGAATTCAATAAATCCATGTAATAGGATCCGAATAAATAGTTACTCTACCTAACTGGGGGGGAGGGGGATTTGACATATATATATATATATGGATGCGAGTTAGCCCTAAGGGGCAGAACAGTTTTCGACACCAGTCAGTCAACATCATTCTAGGTACTTTCTGAATCTCAGCCAGTCTGTCTCTCATTCCTAATTATTCTCTCACAATCTTATTCTCAAATATCATACTAACAGTGTGAAAATTCGTTGCATTTTTTTATATTTCTATTAATTACAACAGTGTTCAGTGCATATAAAGGTTTATTTCTCTTTCCTAAATTATCTTCCTCTCACATCTATCACAATCCACTAGCAACCGGTTGGAACTCCAAGCGCACGTTGAAATGCAATATTAATATTGGCGAATAAGGTTTAACATCGACAGCGAATCTCTCACGTAGAAACTGTCTCTAGCGAATTGAAAACAGAGTTGACCATCTGAGAATTTAACATCAGTCACCAGATAAACATTAGAGTGTAAACATCAGTCGCCAGATGAAATTTTAATAAGTTAACAAGTCGCAACATCAACCTCTTGAAAATGGGGTTTACTGTTAGAGCAAGTAAGAATTCTAACTAACCATATCATTGAACAGACGACTAACAATAGCCAACGCTATAGCACTCTATATTCAAACATCACGGCCAACATCAATACTCTACCATATTATACACTTCTCTCCTTACACAGAAAAATCGTTAAAATATAAATTGAGCGATTTATGTCAGTTCGTGTGTTTCTCATTTCACCATTTGTCAACCTTCATCCAGCTACAATTAAACACCTTATTCAAGGCCAAGTATCGATACAGTATGGGAGCCACGTTACACTTTAACAACCCATAAGAATTCAGTGTAAGATGAGCGTCATGAATAAACTTTTAAAGAAAGAAATATACAATCAATTATGTTTACATCAATTTCTTTGGAAGCCACTTTGAAGGCCATTATTACTATTGAACAGAATAGTACATTTTCCGTGGTAGCCTGCTTTATTTTGTGGTCATCGGTTTCGGGCGTTCGCTCATCTTCAGGATGGGTCTGTCAGGCAGTGTGATAACACAGACATGCACAGAGCAAATAGTGTATAAACTGAATTTGTTCTGTGCAAGTCTGTGTTATCACACTGTCTGACAAACGCATCCTGATGATGGACGAAAGCCCGAAACCGATGACCACAAAATGTCTCTGATGCTTTCCAGCTCTGCGGAACCAACCACCAAACAATTATTACTATTATTTTTAATTTTACAACAGCTTTTCAAAAAATAGCGTATGTTATTTTCATATTAAAATATATACTTTTCATCATTTGTTGTTCAAATTCACTATTAATTTTATCATTATTTAGATATTATGTAAAATATATTACTTACATTTAACAATGTACTCCTAGTAATTCCCTTTGCATATAGTTTTGAAAATGCACCTGATCTTGGATTAAATTCATAAGGAACTGAGACACAATTTGGCGGATAGTATCCGTAATCCTTGGAAGTTGACCTATACATCGGATGATAATGATATTCATAACCATACTTTCTAAGTGGATCTGGAAAACATGGTAAGCAATGAAATGAATCACTTTTTATTTTATAAATAATTTCGTATTTTCTAAAAGTAATGTATTACAAGGGACATTTTGCTTAGCAGTCTACACCTCAGGCTACTATGCCATCATGGATTTAGTTTATTGATATTATTTATGTGATGTCATCCTTTAAAAACAAAAAGCAATAATCACAACTTTGATGCAAAAACAGGCATCATAAAACTTGCGTCTTCACCTGCATTCAATTCCAGTTGGGCCAATTTGTGAAATATAATACAAAAAAGACAAATTTTCACGACTTTCAAGCCACAAATAAATCTAAGCACCAGCGTTCCCGCGGTCAAATTGTTGTGGCTGCGCTCAAAGAAGATGAAAATTGAAGTGTCTACAAAATGGGATTGTAACGCGACTCATATATTGTAATTATAGTAAGAAAATACACTGTAACTACTGCAATATTCTCTATTGCTCACTCTTTCAAGAAGGTTCCTTGAGCGAAAGAGAATGAGTTCCAAGAATATCTTTGATTACCACTTTTCCTCTATGCTGCTGCATATTGTGTTTTCTAGTATGCAATTTCTTATTGGCTTTAAAGAAGCTTTTTAAAAGATGCTGTAAGTACAAAAAGTATGTAGTGGCTGCAAGACCTTTTATAGGTAACCTATCCCTTTCTTAGACTCTTCGTTTTCCTTAATGCCACTGTTTTTTCAACATGTAATAACCCTTTTTTCAATTAACATTGAATTACTCTTTTTGATCTGACTGAATCTGATGCCAAAACCTTCAGCGCGGCTAGGTTACGGATAAGAATGACACTTCTTATAGGACTTGCCAGCCCTAAATCATCCTTGCACAGTTATGAATGGCAATTCCTGTTTAAAATCTTTCATTCTAAAAGTCTTGGTGTACTATTAAGAAAATATATTTTTTTTTGAAAATGCCAGGCTCAGAATTCAGATAAGCACGTTAAGTTTAGGTACACTGGAAGGATAGGCACGGAGACGACCAATACTTCCATTGGCCAACAACTGTCTCCTACAGAATAACATGTACCTTGGATTTTCGGCCTTAAACTGTGTGCTGCAGTTAAGAAAATAATATATCGAACTTTACATAAAACCCTTCAAAATATACATACCATATAAAAACATAGATAACCTTCCGCACATACCAACAAGTGTCGAGTGAAACAGAAACATTGCGTTGAAAGTGAACTCTCTAAACAAACTTAATAAATCTGCTCTAACAATGGATGAAAATCTGAAACCGGTTAGGAATAAAAGAAATATGCATACTATGATGGATAAAATACGAGACATTCAAAAACAATTTATATAAGTGGAAATTTGTGCAATTAAGGCAATCCACTTACTCATTATTGAACATTTAAGCTTACACATTCCCCACTACCCGTTAATACTATTGGAGAATAGAATTCTCGGAATATCTGATCCAATCTTCTCTACCGAGAAGTGTGATTTCTATAGACTAAAAATTTTTTTTAAGGTGCCAGAAAATTACCATTGCAATAATGGAGGAGGAGAGAAACTAGGTTTGATTAAATGAAGACACTAATATAATGTAGCTAAGTTTACACTAACTGCATGGACTTTGAATGAAAATGATAGAATGAATAGTATGAGTAAAGATATGGCACGATGAGATATACCGTTGTATGGTTGTATCTGATAGATCAGGGGTGAGCAGCAACCTTTTTAATCAACAGGCCAATTTAAATTTTAAAATTTTTTGGCGGGCCGCACATAAAGTAACACTTATTAATAATTTACAAAACTTTATTTATAATAAACATTAGAATAAAAAAATATAAAGTTTAAAAAAAAGTAAAGATTTCATATACAAATTTTAATGCAAAATAAAAACAAACAAGAAAAGAACAGAAAAACGAATTTACTTGAAATTTTTAATGAGAAATTTGGCATTGTTTTTTCGATACAAGCTGATCAATATCAGCCGGAATTGATGAGGTAGCTACACGTACGCAGCTTTCTAATCGTGCATCACTCAATCTTGATCGGTGGTCATTTTTGATTAATTTCATGGTTGAAAATAATTGTTCGCAAACATACGTTGCTAGTTAACAACTTACCAGTCTGACTGATTGTGTGACAGAAGCAAACACAAACAAGCACAGACGCGGCGCGTTTGTATTGCATGTTTAAACAAGTCGCCGACAAGTGAGTAACTCGTCACAAAAAATTGTTTCGGTTTAGTATGTACTACCATTTTATTATAATTAGTTTTATAACAATATATTGATGGGAGAAAGTCGATAAAATAAATTCAATTTTAGAAATGCTTGGCGGGCCGCATAAACATGTTTAACGGGCCGGGCCGCGTGTTGCTCATCCCTGTGATAGATACTCTCTAGATAGATTCCCACTGGCTTATAAACACAGGTTCTCCCACTCTCTAGCCTGCCTAAGTCAGAGAGTACTCTCTGTTAATCAGACTTACTCCTTTCTTCTCTCTGCTGTGATTGCATTAACTTTGCGGTACCATTACACAAACACAGTAATTACAGTAATTCGTAAACACACAGTTTTTATTAATAATTATTACGGTCAGGCAAATACAAAACAATATATCCACAATTGATCCAACACACAGCTGAATTCTTTTTCTTTTACAAAACACACAGTTATCAATCCAAGGAATAAACAAACACATCGCCATAAGAGTAATCCTCTCATACATCTACAACCTTCCCGTAAGGTAACCTCTCAATGTAGACAATTTCTTTTGCCCTCTCATTGACAATTTCTTAACATATGCTCTTAACTAATGCTCTCGTCCATAAATTATGAAAATAAATAAAAATATTTATAAACCATATAAACTTACATTTTTTACTTTTCGGACAAGGATGCATACATGGATAAATCATAGCTTTTTCTATACGAGCATCGTGCAAAAAATCTTTATAAATTAGATGTGAAAAATCAATCATACTCATATTTATTGGCACTATAATAATTAATTACCAGAAGAAAGAAAAAAAAAAAAAATTAGATTATTAAATAAAACCACCTTAATTAGATAAACACATGTTTATAATTCAATCAGCAATTCAAATTAGAGGTTTTAAAAATTTATCTGACGTATGTTTATGTATGTTAATGTTAGAATATTTCTTCTACTCATTGAATTTATATTCGCCTGGTGTAACATTAAATTTTCTGATTCTGATTAGAATAATAAGAATGGTCAAATTATGTTGAATTAATAATAATATTTCCTTACAACTTAGTGAGTGAATCTGTGACGGTGTACATATTGTGCTACTTTATACTTTATGACATGGTTTCAACGATTTCATGTCAATAATAAATCACAATTAGTGATTTTTACTTCTTTTTTTTTTTTTTACTCAAATCTAGCAAATAGATTTTTTTTTTTAAATAAATGCAGCAAGTAAATAAAGCGTTTCCTTTTTCCCAAGAAAAAGAAATATTTAATCTTGTAAAATCTTGATAAAAGTAAATTTTACCCCCTTCAGAAAAAAATTAAGAAATTCACTATTACAATGTTGTAGAGAGTGTATGTAAACGATCCATGAGATTCTCTGTAATAATCTGATTAATTAAAAAAGTCAAAAAAAAAAAAAAAAAAATCTACCCGTTTAATCCCTTTAAATAAACAAAAATGTGTACAAGCTTCTATATTATTTAATATTGTTTTGTTTTTTGTAATTTTGCGGATTAGATAAAGACATTATATTACAAATAAAGCTAAAATATGAATATTTATTACAAGGACATCGTTATAATATAGTTTATTAAAATAAGAAAATATTGGGTATGAGTGTGAAAAAGAGGAAAGAAGTTTTACATCCACTGATAAAATAAAGTTTCATCAGAGCTTGGATGAGGTTGAGAGAGGATTACACTAGGTGGCGCCTGCTATGCAAATAATAGTATAATAAAATTTGAAAAATGGTAAGAGAGTGAGATTTTAATGAAGGGAGACGTGATGGATGATGAAGACGATAGGTAGATCCGGAATAGATAAGGAAAGAAGTGTGGTTGAAGAAATATTTTTTTTTTTTTTAGTGAAGAAAAGCAGAACTGTTGTAGAAAGGCTAGGGAGAATGATTGAGGGGGATGGAGTTGTGTTACAGGCTGGAAGCAGGACAGAGCCATCATGATGCGCTTCTTCTCTGAGTTAACGTGGAGAGAAATGGTAGTTGTATCGGGCTGGGAACTGGAAGAGTAGAGACGACGAATAAGAAAGAAGCGGTGGTAGAGAGAGATATTCTGTGTGGGTTCTCTGGCATGGTCTAATATGAAGGAGACCACACACACACACATTCATAATAATATAGAAGTGGTATTAGTGGTGGTGGGTAGGTAGAAAACTGGGAGGGCAAGGAGTTTCACAGAGGGAAATACCCAGGCGAGTCATCTAATGGACCACACAACGAAAATATACAACGCTTCATATTTCACCTGGTCCTTTTCTATTCAACACAAAACCCACTCCGTTATTGTCAACTTCAGTCAGACATATTCGAACTTCACTTCGGTTTCCATATACGTCACGCATTTCTCGCTTCATTTTTTTTTTTTTTTCTTTTTTCTACATTTTTTTTATTTATAATAAATAGTACTTTTCATTTATGCAAGCTGAATAGCAAATAATAAAATAAAAATACAGCTCTTCTCTTTCTATAAAAAAAATGCAGCAATATTATTGTATAAATGGATTTATATTTATTGGCGAAGTACTTTTAGCATTATTATTTTTATACTGCTTCATTTCTGAAGCTCTGGATTTAATGTTCACTAACATACTCCATAACCTTCTTAAAAAAATAATTAAAAAAAAAAAAAACCTTTCACTATAATGTAACATTTAAAAATCCTTCTAAGAATAACTTTATTATGGATAATAATTCTTCTTTCTTTGGAAATAATCGAACTGACTTTCTTTTTTAGCCTCGATATTCTTTAATACTTTACTATTACGTTTGAAACTTATTTACAGGTCAGCAATTTTGATAATGACCTGGAAACAGGATCGAAACGTAGTAATGTTTAAAACGAAAAATATTACAGAACATTAAGCCTAAAAAAGAGATTAACTCTTTACTTACCAAATAATATTTTGACCAACTGATAGCTAAGAAATTATCTGCAACAATACTTGGAATATAGTAACTCTACAACATAGGTTGTGACGCTTCTGAAATAATTAAACCTTTCGTGCAGCGGTTTTGTTTTCAACCGATAGAAAGCAGCAGTTGATTAGTATGATACTTTATTGGATTTAATACTCTGTTTAGGAAATTTTTTCACATAAACGCCTACACATTCAGCGAATCTTATCTCATTTGTCACTGCGCGTTACGGGAAGCTATATCTTTGAACGTCAAAAACCCCTAAAAGTTATCTCTAGCTCATACCAAAAACTGGAATAAATCGAATAAAAGAGTTATCTCAAAGAGTTATTCACGCAACTATTAATAACAAGCAGTCAACTGCCTCAACTCAATCTCTCCAAAAGCCATTTTATAAGCCAGGGAGTTTTCTCAAGCTAAGTACATAAGTACAATAGCTAATCAATTCTTACAACAAACTATTGTACAAGGTAGGAATGATTAGCAAGGAACCCTTGTGCAGACTATGCCAGGAGGAGAAGGAGACTGCCCACCATCTGTTATTTGATTGCGTTGTTAGTTAAAATGTGATACGCAACCCGGCTAAGCACTATAGAGCTGCCAATAAAGGAGGATATGAGGAAATATATTGGCACATTCCTTAAGAAAGCTGGGGAAAACTTCGAGAAGAATATCCTAGCCAGGTAGATTCTCAAGTAACAAGAAAGAGAGGAAATCCCCGAGATAATCCCCGGGTAGTATGTTGGTGGGAAGAAAAGGACGGTCAGAAAAAAGGAATGTATCAAATACCTTGAAAGAATTGTGCTGGCTAATATACGAACCAATAGAATTTATGAAATTTAGCATTCCTAAAATTTTCGAAAAAACAGGTTTACAGTCTTATCCAATATGTACCAAACCTTTTGAATAAAACTCTGAAGCTACATTTATTTTGTGAATTAAGTTGTAAATATCAGTAACCTATACTGATACTATACTGAACAGCGACCTATAATTATGCCAGGAGGAGAAGGAGACTGCCGACCATTTGTTATATTTGATTGCATTGTAATAGTTAAATTGTGATACGCAACCTTTGGTACCTTGCGACCTGAGAAAAAAGTAACGCAAAAAGATCTAATGGTGAAAGCCCTGAAACCCCTTAGAAGAGGAGGGTTCACGTACTAGTGCATCGGAGATGGCACAATAAGCCTAAGGTGGCTGCGCTGCTGGAATATTGCTCACCAGAATTGTTAATCTAATCTAGAACAAACTACAATATAACAAGCAATAGCAAGTAAGTCGCTTAAAAAGTGGTTTAGCTGAGAATAACTTAGCAATCCGCAGATTTGAGAGGATTGAGTTTAGTACTTGAGAAATGATATCTTTACAGGGCAACTTGAAAGTGTCTTGCTATCGCGGCTATTGAAACGTCCTATCACCAACTGCTTTCATTCACTGCTTAGACAACGAAATTCTTCAATTTTTAGTAATATGCGACTGCAGATCGTTAAGAGAACATATGGAACAATAACTACATCATAACCGCATTTTATCTTGAAAATAAAACCTTAGCTAAGGTTAGCACGTTGGACTCCGACGCGGAGATCCCGGGTTCAAGTCCAGTGCTACCCTTAGATTTTTTCTTCCTAGGAGCCTCTACAGCTCACTGTTGATGGATAGTGTTGTCTGTAGTGAGAGAACACTGTCCGGAGGCCGGCAGTGCACTGAGAAGGCTGCGGGCGCTAATGACCACAGATGTTGAAGCGCCTTAAATTTAAAAAAAAAAACTACCGGCGTTTTCACAATTTATGAAGAACAGTAATATACTTTCTTTGCCTTGAATATGTATCAAATGCCTTGAAAGAATTGTGCTGGATAATATACGAACCAATAGAATTTATGAAATTTAGCAATCCTAAAATTTTCGAAAACAGGTTTACAGTCTAGCCGAATATTTATCAAACCTTTTGAATAAAACTCTGAAGCTACAATTATTTTGTGAATTAAGTTGTAAATATCAGTTACCTATACTGGTACTAACTGAACAGCGACACTTACTAAATGGGCAGAATCATCTGATTAGTCAAACAAAGTGAGCGAAAGGCACAAAGTTATACATCTAATACGTACTTAATATTATATTAATAATGTTTAAATCGTACATAAAACAGAAATGGTTATTCAGACGCAAGCCTAATATCCGCCTGAATGAAAATTTTGGAAGGAGAATATTTCAAATAAAAGTGAAAGTATTAGTGGTGATAAAAATGAATTTATTTTATTAGATTGGCTAATAAAAAGCTAATGCGAAATAATTCCGATTATATTTCGGAATTATCTATTACAACACAACTAAATTTAAATAATAAATGCAGAGACTTAAACAATTATTTTACTTAACTTTACTTATTTTCAAAAAATGAAATATAATCTTATTTTTCAGTTTAACTTACTTCATTAGAGTTTATGGGTATAATTGAATTTTTTTTTTTTTTTTTTCCGTTAATAAATTTATTCATTAGATATGAGAAATTTTATTTTAATTTTGTTTTAATATATTCAACAAAGACGGGTTTAATGCAAACTTGAAAATTTTACTCAGTTTGTGTGGTGGATTTATTAAATTTATAAATGTCTTATGTAAATACATTACTTTACAATTATGTAAGCCTGAAATTTCTTTTTTCTTTTTTTTTTTAGTGTTGAGGAAGCCATCAGGACTGTATCAATTATTCACAAATATCCAAAGTAAAGCTTGCATTAAATGACCTAGTTTATGATGATGTATCTTACATGATTTCAGTTAATAAACTACCTTTCTATTTTCTAATTGCAAATTAAGATTATGCTTAGTATTATTAATTTTTCTTTTAGATTAAATTTTCCTTTATCATTGAAATAATTGGAATTATAATTGTGTAAGGTTTTTCAAAAATGAATTCTATTAAAGACGTATAAAATTTTGGAAATTAACTACATTCCTTGCTATTGGATGCCTTTGAAATTCCTGCTTAGACCAAGGAACTAAAAAATGAAATAAGCAGGCAGTTCAAATTTGTAAAAAGAAAGTATATTACTGTTCTTCAAAGGCCCTTCATCATCTGTGGTCATTAGCGCGCGGAGCCTTCTCAGTGCACTGCCGGCCTCCGGGCAGTGTTCTCTCGCTACAGACAACACTATCCATCAACAGTGAGCTGTAGAGGCTCCTAGGAAGAAAAAATCTAAGGGTAGCACTGGACTTGAACCCGGGATCTCCGCGTCGGAGTCCAACGTGCTAACCTTAGCTAAGGTTTTATTTTCAAGATAAAATGCGGTTATGATGTAGTTATTGTTCCATATGTTCTCTTAAACTGCAGTTGCATATTATTAGAAATTGAAGAATTTCGTTGTCTAAGCAGTGAATGAAAGCAGTTGGTGATAGGACGTTTCAATAGCAGCGATAGCAAGACACTTTCGAGTTGCCCTGTAAAGATGAAGCCTGCTTGTAATTTAATAATGTCCTCGTGGCAGCCCATATAGATTTATTTTCTACAGTAATTGTTCAGTGTAGTCTGCATGTCTGTCATTGTAGTATTTCTGTAATTCTATTTTAAGTTGCCTAGTTAGTCTGTTCAATGTTCGTTTGTTTGTTGGATATCTAGTTTTGCCACTGATTTCTAGCTCGTCTTTTGGCTGTAATTAGAGGACGGATGTAGAGTGGTAAACTGTAAGCTGGTAGAGTTGTTGTCGAAGGATGTACGTAGGTTGCTGACTTCCACAAGCTTTGTTGAATTGCAACATTGAAGTCATTAACCTTGTCATCTAGCTGTTGTGGAGTTTTCAGTAAAATCTGTAAATCGAGTTTTTCTTCTAGCGTAGAACGGAAGAGTGTCCAGTCGACTGGGCCGTTAATTAAAGTGGGTCTACGTGGAATGGGTATAGGATGTACATCTAGGATCAGTCGGAAGAGAGATCGTTTACTTTTGTGTATCCGTATGGATATTGGAAAGCGAGAAACAGGTAAAGAAGTCAAGTAGGTCGGGAAGCTTTGTCAAAGATGCTGGCCAGTATGCGGGTTGATTAGGAGAAAGAGCGGTGAGTGTGTTGGTAGATATGGTATTGAGGAGGGTTACGCCACGAGGATTTGTTGACTCTGCTTCCCCACTGTGGATACTTCGCATTGTAATCGCCACCGCAAAGGAAATGGCATCCAAGGACTTGGAAGAAATGCTGGAATTGTTCTTGATTGATTGAATGATTAGGTGGGCAGAACACAGCAGAAATTGTATATTGGAAAGGATTACTGATTAGAGTAATGGTTGTGGACTGCATAAAGTTAGTTGAATTACTAGGAGTGTGGTTATGTTGTATGGTTCGTTTAATTAGTATGGCTGTCCCACCGTAAGCAGTATTGTCTGGATGGTCGGTTCTATAAGTTACATAGTCGTTTATATAGAAGTATGATCTGCTTGTGAAGTGTGTCTCTGTAATTAATGCAATATCGATTCTTCTCTCATGGAGAAGGATGTCCAATTCATGTCGTCGCGAAGTTAGTCCGTTGGCGTTCCATAGCAGGATAGTTAATTCCTCAAATACATTCATCTCCTCCTCTACAACAACGAAGAGTAAGTTCGGCTCCTAATACTAGCAACTTCAGCTACGGTGAAGTAACAGCTGGGCCACCTCACCTACAATCCCATACTAAAATATCTTCTCCAGTTTCGGCTACGGCAGACATCACAGCAACCCTCACTTCTTTTATCAACGATTTAAAAACTCTCCTAACGCCTCTAATTTCTCTCCTTGCAACAGTAGACAACAGACTACTTCCTTAAATTCCTTCTATGGCTCACACACAACATTCCTTAACTATCCTGCAATGGAATGCCAACGGACTAACTTCGCGATGACATGAATTGGACATCCTTCTCCATGAGAGAAGAATCGACATTGCACTGATTACAGAGACACACTTCACAAGCAGATCATACTTCTATATAAACGACTATGTAACTTATAAGAACCGGAATTGATTGGACTCTTGGTTTTGTCTTTGTCTTTTCTGAGCTGATGGATGGTTGTAGACTGGTTCTGGGGATTGTTCTTTTGCAGTTCTTTGTGTACTGTGCAATCTTTCCAACTGGCTACATGTTATCCAAGGCAAAGAACGCATGTTGGCGGGTCTTCTTCTTTCTTAGTGCATTCAACTGTGAGATGTGCGCACCACACATCGAGGATGATGATGGCAATAAGCCTTGGTGTGGCCATATGTCTGACAGCGTTTGCACTGGACGATATTATTTTGTTTACAGGGCTCTTCAACCCTAATTATGGTATTCAATATAGTTCGGATATTGAAAATATCATTCTTGTAGTTTTATGGTTCTAGGTCCACAAAAAACAAAGGAAACGGGTACTTTGTTATTGGGTGATAGACTGGAGAAACATTTCTTACTTTGTGTTCTTGCATTTCAATTTCCTGCTTTATATCTTCTGCTGGTATACTGTGATGGAGATTACGAATGACGACTCTATATCCTGCTTTAGTTGATAAGTATGATAGTTGTGTTTTTTCTTTAAGATAACGAACAATATCTCTATATGCATCTATAGTATTGGCTGACTATACGGTGCCTGAAATGTTTGTTTTACACGTACGAGTATAATTATGGTTCCGACTATCCGAGAAATTTCTCTACAGAGTTCCATGTAATTTCGAATATTTTTTGTATAGATTGGTGGAGGTTTATATTCTCTTTGTGGTGCTGTCGGGTTGGTTGTTTCCATTGTATCATCATCTTTTAGATTATCAAATTTTTTCAAATTATTCCCGAAGCAGTTATTGTGGTGGCTGCAAGCATGGACGTGGAAGGAAGACTCGTTTATGTTTGCACTGTGATCTGGTCACTTTTTGTTGGCGAGCTTGTGATTACTCCAAAAGCTGGAGATTTCTTCTTTTTTGGAGGCGAGTTTTTAGTGACTCTAGCTCTCTTGTTCATTTTTATAAATGATGAACTCGTTGTTGACGATTTGATGGACGAGCCTTCATCGGATGCGTCTTCATCATCGCTGAGGCCCATTTTAAAGGGCTTTGTACGCTTGTAGCAGTAAGTAGTTTATAGGTAGGTCTAATGATGCCTTCCCACCACTTCTATCGAATCTTTTAACTGTTTCAACTAATAGTTTTACTGTTTATTACTTAAGGTAATAATTAACGAGAAAACCCAATGAAAAACTACTCACTGAAGTATGAACACTGCATAGAAAAATTGATGTGAACACTCTATACGAAGAAATTCTTGTTTATCTTTATACACTTGACATAAAACACTTACGTAGGTCCTAAAAGTTATGTTGTACACGAATTTAGTTTAAAATATGCACAAATAACTAACAGACAAACATTAAACTTTCTGCGTAAGTTTACTATATTAGCAACCAGCTGATTACTAATTAATTTCTGTGAGATAGTTAAAATAGTTATTACTAGTTTTTAAGTATTATATATTTTTATGAATTTGTTGAAGAAAAGGCTGGCATAGTTGCTGATTTCCATGGGTTAACATAGAGTAGCTGCTCCGAGTCGGCTTACATTCTAACCTGGCTACGTGTTATATTAATCAATGTTGCCTTAAAGGTGGAGAAGAGGGTAACATATTATAGTGTTTGTGAGTGTGTGTCTGACTGTGTACATACTGTCTACGCATGGGATATATTTACTAGTTGCAAATGAAGGGTACCTGTTTTACATTTCAAAGGTATTTGGTAAACTGGGTACAATCTTGCCAAAACAAACTTTTTACTACATACTGAAAACTTCGTGCAATAACATAGTGCACTGTTATTAAAATATATATTTCATTCAATAATCTCTTATAAATTTCAGATTATTGTAGACAACGAGAGAAATAATTTTTAAACGAACTACGCATAATCATAGTTTTTACGTATCACTTGTAAGTGAATCAATTTTATTATATCTCTTCTAAGATTTAAATTATTCCGATTTTTAGCTTTTTCTGCTCACCAATCTCACTAAGGTTTACTTATTAATTCCTCCTCAATCCCTGCCTGCCAGTTTCCGTCTTTCAACCTACCCAATCAAAATTTTTGTAAACAGTAACTATATATCGTCAAAAAAATATGAGCACATTGTCTGATATTGATCAGGTTTCTTAGATAAAGCAATGTTTTAACCAAGTTAGATAATTCAAAATTTCCACTCATGAACTTTCTTCTATCTTTGATAAGCTTTTATAATATTAAATATTATGTTGAAAATTGGATTCTGAGATTTGGTCATACAAAAGAACTCTTTTTAAATTTCTACCGACGTTTCGGCAAATTTATTGCCTTCTTCAGGGTCTGTACAAAAGTTTAAATACAAATCAATAAAAAATAGAAACAAAAATATGAACTTAAACTAAATATTTCCAGAACTTAAACTAAAAATTTGTTTAAATAAACTAAATAAAGAGTATGATATATATAGAGTACAATTAAATTTATTTTAAAATATTTTTTGGAACAGATCAATATTAAACTAAATCACAACTATTAAAAAATATATGAGTGGCATATATGAGTAAAGTATGAAAATAACTTAGGAAATGTACTTACAAAAATGCCACACATATATTTTTTAAAAGTTGTGATTTAGTTTAATGGTGATCTGTTCTACAGCAATAATTTAAAATAAATGTAATTGTACTCTATATATATCATACTCTGTAATTAGTTTATTTGTATAGTTTAGTTTAAAAAAATTTTATTCTGGAAATATTTAGTTTAAGTTCATATTTTCTGTTGTTTCTATTTTTTATTGATTTGTATTTAAACCTTTGTACAGACCCTGAAGAAGGCAATAAATTTGCCGAAACGTCTATAGAAATTTAAAAAAGAGTTCTTTTGTATGACCGAACCTCAAAATCCAATCTTCAACATTAAATACAATGGTCGTAACGAACACCAAAAAAAACATTAAATATTATAGAATTTTTAAAAAGCTTTTTGTTTTAGATTTTCAATTATCTCTTATCTTGAACCGCGGCCAAATGAAAGCAGAAGGTGATGATACTAAAATGCCAAATCATGCAAAACTTGCTTCATCATCATATCCCTCCGTAAATGTTTGTGTCTATACTTATCGTTATACAAACTCTTAGAATCTTCTATAAACGTTGTTGCCTTGAGGTTAATCTTCCAATACATGTCTACAGACTAGATTAGATTCTTTTAGTGGATAGTGTACTGCGAACTGGAAGATTCTAAGTATCATAGAATTCAAAGTATGTCACTATATTATAGTAAGCTTACTTTACATATACAAATTTGTATTTATACTTTATGTAAGATAAGTGCTTTAATTTACTCTTTATGTTATAAAAGGAATATTGGGATTCATGTCTCTCGAAATTAAGTATTTCCCAGATCTATATTGTTTGAAGACACCTAATTATTATAATAAAACGTTTTTAGTAAATGGTCCTTTAAATGTGCATGGCTGTTGTGTACTTCTATATATAAATGTGTATGTGTGTGTGGTGTTTGTACTGATCGCAGTGAATTGAATTTAATTAACATGAAATGGGGAAAGAGAAGGATGTTGGGGAGGTGGTATTGTTTGCCAGTCCACTATAATCTAATAAATTCATAACAATGATTTAATTTTTAAACATATAGTTTAGAAATCTAAAGTTGTAGACTGGTATAACAACAATTAAACGTACAATTGAATAGCAGTTTATAAATTAGAATTTGGCCCATTGTTGGCATATATAAAACGTAATTTAGTAACCAATGATTTATACTAGACTGAGGAAGCAAGTTCACATTACTTGTTTTCCGTCCATAATTGGTTTGGAGAGGATGAGGAAAACGTGGTGAATAAAAGATAAAGTGATAGAAGTTTATCATACATTTTTTTTTGTTATTCAGTTTTATCATTCAAGTTTTCAAGTTTGTCATTCCAATGTTCCTACAAATTAATAGAATAAAATCCTCAATCCTCACTGTTTTTAAGGACACACCGTCTATACTATGTGTAGTGCTATAGTACAGAAGCACACCAGTTATATATCACAGCTCAAGTAATGGCACTTCCTAAAAGTCTTAATAACGAATTACTTTATATTTTTCCCTGCAAGTCTTAACAATTTGAAACTTATATATAAACCGAACTTCCTTATTAGAGTTTCATTTGCAAGAGTTTAATTCAAATGAATAGAATATGATTTTAAAATAATCCCCACCCCCCATTTTTACTATGAAAACATCATTGTTTACCTTCTTTAACAAATAAACAATGTTAATATATAACCATATATTAATCAGGCGGAGATCTTCTCAGTTTGAACCTTTAATACATTTAACTGCATTTCTGTTATGGGGGATAGTAATTATTAATAAGATTATAGTTACATTAATTATTATATATTATGTAATTAATGTGACGGAATATTAAGAGAGACTTTAGTTATTACATAACTAAATCCATTATCCCATTATTTATGCATGATTACAATAAAATATGAGTCCGGCTATAACGCTCATATAGAATAACCTTAATCAGTTTATATTAAAGTTTTTTAAATATGTTTTTGTAAAAACTGTTTTGTGATGACGCACAAAACAAAAAGAGACTCCATTTTTTTTAGATATTTGCAAATTTTGGCAACATATTTTCCATTTATCATGAGTAAACTATATTTTTTTTTACTCTCGCCAGGTTACTTCAGGTACAACAAGTTTCGTTTCTTCTTTCTTAATGTTTCGGCCTCGCTTTAATAAAAAAAAAGATAAAGAAAATTCTAAAAGTTAGCTGGATAGTTTATATAATAGAACCAATCACCATCAAATAATATGCCACACAAAAGCAGGACTCAATAATTTCATTAACAACAGCATCGAGGCGTCACCACCGATTTTTCAAGCGCACATCAACTACGCAATACATTCATCAAACACGCCCACTACAATGTACTGACAATAAGCTTCAACAGCTTTTAAAGAATCTCCCACCTTGAAGTTGTCTCTCTAGCTACAGCAGTAATTGGAAAAAAAAAAATTCAACCATCTGATAGCTCAACGATGAGTCACCGCATATACGTCAAAGAGCAAAAATTCAGTTGCCATATCAATTTTGACGAGTTTACCTAGTTTCAACCTTGAAATATTTACCAAGCTAGGTCACACTACTAGCTCATCACCGTTAGAACAAGCAAGAGTTCTTCTTAACTAGCCACACATCAGTCTTCAAGCAATTCACAACCGCCAGATCTACATAAAATCATGCTAATACAAAAGATCATCATGTCAAGGTCGGCCACTCTACACTCCACTCATACTCTGTTCATTTTTTCAAATATCATTAAAATGTAAATTTTATTTATAGTATCAGTTTATGTACTCATCATTGAATTATTTTTATTCATATCTATTAAATGTAATTAACATTTCCAATTATTGAAAAGTTTTAAATAAAAAGTAATAATAAATGTAAATAAATAAAAGAGAATTAATGTATTGTAACGCAGCCACTGCTGCCATCTAGAAGAGAGAGCAGGTACCTCAGTTCTCCTAGTAGCCGCTAGGGAACGCTGGGGGGCGCTCTAGCCCTTTCCAGAATTTCTATAACCTTCCAGACCCTTTTCCACTGTTATAAATAGTGAACAACAGCTAGTCTAGAGAGAGTCTTGTTACAAACGAAGTGTGCGTTTGTGAATAGTGTATAAAAAATGAACCAAGTGAACTTTTGTTGGTTTAGACTGTGTATTAATTATTATTTAAGTGATTCATTTGTAATTTATTGTGTTAAACAATAAATTGGTATTTTTTTTATTGAAGTTTAGTGTGTTTTATCTGAACGAACCCACTTAGAAACTAGTTGCAATAGCTAGTTCAGAGGGAAAAACGTTATACCGTATTATATAAATTACAATATATAAAATATTCTATAACTTTATACAAAAATTGATATTATATACAAAAAAGAAATCATAATTTGTTTTATTTTAATATAAAAAAAAGTCAATATCCCTAATATTCTTGAAATTTCAGAATATTTTAGGTAGTTATATATTTTCAATGTAATGTTACTTCTTCTATTAATGCATGGCACATAGAAATTATTAGAGATAAAATTACAGGATAGTCAATTTTTTCCTTTAATAATTTTGCAAGGAACAAAATGTCGGCTTGGTTTTTCTTCTATTGGAAAGACTATGTTAAGAAGATTTCTTTGATAGACGTAATCTAAATCGATAACTTTGATTTCAAGTTTAAAAGTTATATAACTAAGAAATTTATTTTGAATTCTCTCGATGGATATAGAATATATTTGATATTATGGAGACCCAACCATTGTAATAGGATCCGAAGAGAGGGATCTACAGCAGAGAGAGCGAGACACAGAATTGAGAAACTCACTCGCTACTTAGGCTAGACTAGAGTGGGAGACTCTGTTTAAACACAGTTGCGCTATCCCTACAGGGGACAGTCTTTGGAACAGTTTATGCAGCAGTTGCAACGCGTCAGCAACCAGCTACTACCCGTCTCTTCGCTCACTCTAAATCACTCGGTACCATTTTCTATATTCGTGTAAAGTCCTGGCAGTTTGTGTAACTTTCTCATTATACAGTGTTCAGCATTATTTCCAGTTTATTTATCTTTCAAATCCAATTCTTTCCTTCTCACACCCATTATACTATTGAGGCATGCTCTATCTGATGAGCAAGTAGAGACTTTGTACGGAAATAATATTTCTATAATGTTTTGTGTTTCTCTTAACAAAACCAATTTGTTTTTAAAGATTTATTTCGTATAATTATCAATATTATCTTGGTAAATGTTAGAGATGTAACGAGATCTGTATGTGACAGATGTTTGAAGTGGAAATGCTTTATTTCATTAAGACGAGATATAAGACTGGATTCAGGTTTCATAGAATTCCAAATTAAACATATGAAAAGAGAAACAAAATTACCATTATAAATATAGTGCAGACAAAAGACAACAAATTATCTACAGCTCTAAATGGATAAATAGTATATTTAAAGACGATTCATTGAGATCTGCAAGTATAATAGAGACAGTTACTAAAATTAGAGAGCTAAATATATCTATAAATTCATTCCTAGAAACAAATCTCCTTATTATCTTCCCTGAGAGGGGTATCTTCCCTAATAACTAGAACGAAGGAAATTCTCTTAATTCTAGATTCAAGATAAGAAGAATTATTTGTTGTTTTTTTTTTCACTTCACGCTTCTTTATTGTTTGTTATATTTTGCTCATTTGTTTTGCTATAATTATAGAACCGTAGGGTGGTGGACAAGTACCCACCCAGATAAGATACTGGTTTTGCAATTTACAGTAAAGTTAAAGTCTAATTCTCTTACGATCCAGTTAAAACAAATTTTTCAATATAATTTTACAAATAGAAGTGATAGATTTATAGTTATAAGTAACTTAGTATTTTTTGATGTTCTACAGAATATCGTTGAAGCCGTTGACGAGAAAAATTCCAAAAATTCAGATAACCCTTAAAATAGCACTTCCAGTAAACCAGGCTTCAAATTTGGAATTCTAACATGTATTGTGTTAAGGGCACCATGGATAAGCGCAAGCTCCAGTACTGTCCTCTAGTGGAATATATATATAAAAAAAAAATACAAAATTTTATTAATTTTTAAAAAAGGTAAATCCACCTATAGTCCAAAATTACAGAGATAAAAAAGAACTCTTGATGAATGTTATTAATAAACTCTTGACACAAATTCTCAATAACAGACATACACAATGGATTGAATATGGTAATCCTTTAATTGAAAATCAAAATTGTTTTCGAAAAGTTTATATACTCGTAAATGGTTTATTTAGCTTTCTGCTTTAATTTGCATTCACATTAACAGGAACAAACAAAAGCTTTGTTGTTACATTCATTTGATTTAAAAAAAAAAAAGGCATTCGACACTATTAATCGCTCCATCTTATGCCGCATGCCGTACACTTACTATATCAAACCTTAAGTGGGCAAAAAAAAAAAAAAATAAATAAATAATGGAAAACCTTTCCCATATTCCTAAAGTGAAAATTACCACTTAAAAGGAAATTTAATCTTCAAAGGGAGCTTTACAAGGAGATTTCATTTCACTGTATTATTTTCTGTATTTTTAAATGATTCAGGTAGTTTTCTTAAAGAGAAAATCTGTTGAAACAATCATATGACTTTCTCTTATTCAAATTTACATATTATTATTGACTAATTTTTGCCAATTTATAATGTTTACTTGTCTTCAAAGTAATATCACAATATCACAAACAAATTATTTATATCATTCACCACTTTTAAGAATTTTAAGACATGCTAATCTCTTTAACATTGACTTATTCAAATACATCAGAGTTATGTTACAGGAACCCTGACTAGCCTTTTTAAAAAGAGTTTTATTAGAAATTACAATACAACAATAATAATAATAACTGCACAATTGATTATATATATGAAATTAGATGTGAACTGTCTGGTGGTAAGTTGAGAACTGACTGCCTGCTGGTCGGTGGCTGTATTTATATGAAAGCAGCCTTTGCTGACTCGGCACTGGTACTTTTCCGAGAGATGTGTCATAACTCCTCCCTCCTTAAGTTTGGAGCTCCTGCGACAACTGGCATGGAAGTCCAGGGTAGATTTGTAGTGGTGTAGGTCTTAGCTGGTCTCCTTCTGTCGATCCTGGTTTAGCCTTCTTTCTGAGGACATAGAAAACATACAGGAGGAGAGACAGTAGTAGGAGTACTGGGAGGATGATAAGGTAATAGAGGTGTGTCGTGCCACTGGGTACGTCCTCTAGCAGCTCCAGTGGTTCCATCTGTAAATTGATCCTGTGGAGGTCTTCGAAGGATATATTTCTGTTGGTGTGTGAGAATACTTGTGCAGTGATTGTGACGCTCCTTGAGTCTTTGTATATTGGTATTGCTTTGCTGTCCAGTAGAGTCTCACCTTGGTTTAGTTTTATTAGGCTAGTATTAGTTAAGAACATGGTGTCGTTGTGGCGGTCCTTGTTTATTACTATTCTGTTGGTTCTGAAAGTTAGGAAGTGGTCTATGAGGTTGATATACTTAATGAACGGCGCGCTGGACGTGTATATTGTCTTGCATGCTGAGAGGTTGATGTTGGATATGATCTGGCGAATACAGTCGTCCTGGATGATGGTCTTGTTGCGGCAATATATATCACCGTTGATGTCTTCACAGGTGGCTGTAAATAACTCATCTTGGAGGCGTAGGATCAAAGGGGGATGGACATGAATTGTCATAAGGTGGTTGTCTTTTTCTACAGGGTAGGATAAGAGGAAGTACATTTCGAAGGAGGAGGTTTTTAGGGGAACGCTAATGAAGTAGTAGATACTCCAGGTTTTTATTGAGCAGTGTACCCTGCTTAACTGCCAGAGTGCCTCGATGTCTGCTGTTATGAACGTGATATTGTGGGACTTTTGTAATGACTCGAGATCTTTAAGAGAGAAAATACTAGAATGTATGCTGTTTAACCTACAGAATTCTAGAGAGTTTTCCACGTCGTCAATCTTGTTGGCAAGGAGGATCAAGTTAAAGAGAATCGAATTGAATTGTTGATTTAGTTCCACTTGGCTGATTATAGGGTTGGAGAAGAAGGTAGTCATTTTGTCATTGTTAGTCCGTATAATTTGTATGTCGTGATTGAATTCTTCGATTACTTTTTTGTTTATTGCCATCTGGCTTTTTAGGTTGTTTTGGAGGTGAAAACTGTTACGGTCGATCGTGTTTATAATTTTGTCGTACCTTTCCTTGTCGTCACTGTCCATGTTTCCGGTTAGCCAGGATATGGCCTTACCTAGGCCGTTAATGAGTCCGCGTTTAGGCCGAGATTTATTAACTGTCAAATGGTCGAGTTTGTTACGAAGATAGTGATAATATTTAAAGAGTGATTTTATCTGTGCTGTCCGGTTGTGCTGATAGGTAGTGCCAATAATGTGATAAACTTTATCTAATTCCATATCTATTAGTTGTACGTCAGTAACGTGTATAAAAGTATAATATTTATCTATGACGTAAACTGGATTATGCGTCACTGGCAGAATTCCCGGGCCCAGACTCAGATCTGTTATCTGTAAAGTGTCGGCTACATTCCCCGCCGTCAGCAGTTGCAGTATGCGTATTATTGCCGTTAGTATGTGGGATGCGTGATTCATCTTTCTTATCTGTAACAGGAAGAGTTTGTTATGTAAATTTTCTAGGTCTTTTTAATAGATTAGGATGTACTTTAAAAGATTTCCTTTGTACTGTAGCTAATTTAGTTTCCCTAGAATAATTTCCTCTTTTGAATTTGGGTTTAGCTTTTCCGTATTGCTTATCCCTAATAAATATTTCTCCCTCTGGTATTTCGATTTTTTCCCTAGTTTTGTTTAGTTTGTCTGTACGGGTCTCTTTCTCTTTATCAATTTTTTCTTTTATTACGCGAGCTATTAACTCTTTGTCGTCATGATATTCTTTGACTCGTTGTTCTAGAATTAGGTCTTCTGCGTATGTATTGGGCTGTATCCCGAAAGTAATTTCATTAGGTGTCATAGTCAAGTTAGAGTTTATAGAGTTGTTGTACGCTATTAAAGCTAGTCTTAGAGTTTTGTATATGGGGCAATTCTTTTGTCGGTTTACTATGTTCATAATTTCTATGAGGGTTGAGTGTGCTCGGTTTATCAGTCCGTTGGAGTCTGAGTGGTTAGGGGTCGTGAAGTGTGTTTCTATGTTATTGTATTTTAAGAAATTCTCTACCAGTCCATTTTTAAATTCAGTACCATTGTCAAATTGAATCGTTTTGGGGCACGGGAATATGCTGAGGTAGTTTTCTAGTGAATTGACAATTTCATTTGCGGATGCCGTTTTGATTAGATAACCATACAGTTTTCTTGAAAAACAGTCTATCATAGTGAAAATTTGCTTTCCGTCGTAGTGTAGTATGTCTCCCTGTAGTCTCTCGAAAGGTTTGGAAGGAGTGGGGGTGATTTCGTAAACTTGTCTAATTGGTCTGCGTTCGTACTTAACTTCCTTACAGAGGGAACAGTTGTTTATCACTTTTGTTATCTGTTCTAACATTTTTGGCCAGTAGTAGCGTTTAGTTAGGGATCTGTATACTTCGTGTATGCCACGGTGGGCAGTTTTACCAACGTGATAATTTTGAATAGTTTCTTCTTGTTCCGCGGGGTCGGTTATGTCTAGTCTTTTTGTATAGTAGCGTTTAATTTTGACTGTTGGGAATTTGTCTTTTATTATGTCGGACAGGTGGGCAAAGATTTGGTCATATATCTGTTCGTCAATGGAGTCTTTGATAGGAGGGGAACACAGGACGCCGTACGTATGATTTGGTTGTAAGTATTCTAGGCAGTATTCGTCTATGTCGTTAGAGTATGGGTACCTGGTGTACCAATTGTAACGCGTTTTATTAAAAGGTCTGTTGATCGGAATTTTCGTCTCGGGGTTGCCTCTAGTTAGAATAATTTGGAATTTTTCCACGTTAATGCAGCGGGTTCTGTCGTCAATTACTTTAATTTGGCTGTTAGAGGATTCCTGAGAGTGTTGGGTTTGTAGGCTTTCGTTATCGTCTCCGGCGTTAATGTTTTCGTTTTCGGCGGTAGTGTTTCCGTTGTCGTCTTCGGCGTTAATGTTAAGGGCTCTGGCTAAGTCTTCTAGGACGTCGTCGCTATTTTCAGGTGAAGGGGCAGAAAGGAATTCAGTTAGGACTTCTTCTGGGTTTGGAGAGGCGGTTTCTAGGGCGTTAAGGTGTTGTTCCTCTGGTGGGTTTCGCGATAGTGCGTCTGCTACTACGTTAGTCTTTCCTTGGACGTACTTAACGTCAAAGTCGAAGTCGGCTAGTTGTAATTTCCAGCGGATAAGTTTAGAGTTGGGTTCCTTTAGATTATGTAGCCACTGTAGAGGTTTGTGGTCCGTCTGTATGATAAATTTACGTCCGTATATGTAAGGTCTGAAATGTTTGCACGCCCAAACGATAGCTAATAATTCTTTCTCTATTGTAGAGTAATTCTCTTCTTGTTTGTTTAATGTGCGGGAGGCAAAGGATATGGGGAGGTCTTTTCCGTCAATGTTTGTGATAGGACGGCTCCTATCGCGTAGTTGGAGGCGTCTGTTGTAAGGGTGAAAGGTTTATTGAATTTAGGCAATTGTAGGATAGGGCTGTTCTGTAGGAGGGATTTTAGGGTGTCAACGGCTTGTATGTAACTATCGTCAATTACTATGTCCTTGTCTTTTCTTAGTGAGAGAGTCAGGGGTCTTGCTATTTTGGCGTAGTTCTTAATCATTTTACGGTAGTAGCCGGTGAGTCCGAGAAATTGTTTGATTTGTTTCTGCGTCTTGGGAAGTGGAAATTTAGCGATGGCGTCTAGTTTGGCCGGGTTAGGTTGTATACCCTTGTCAGAGATGATGTGTCCTAGGAAGAGAAGTTCGCGTTTGAAGAATTCCGTCTTGTCAAGTTGAATTTTTAGATTGTGTTGTCTGAGTTTGTCAAAGACCGTCTTAAGGTGCTTTATATGTTCGTCTAAGCTGTCCGAAAAGATAATGATGTCGTCCATGTATACTAGTACGTTAGGGATCCTAGAAAAGAGGGAATTTACGGCCCTTTGGAATGAGGGAGGCGCATTCTTAAGCCCGAAAGGCATGCGCAGGAATTCGTAATGTCCACTTTCCGTCGAGAATGCTGTCTTGGGGACTGATTCGGGGTCCATTTCGATTTGATGGAACCCTGAAGCCAAGTCGATTGCTGAGAAGTATGTCGCGCGTCCTATTTTACCGAATAAGTCTTCAATATTCGGAAGGGGGAATTTGTCTTCGATCGTCTTGTTGTTAAGTTTGCGATAGTCTATAACCATTCTGATTTTCTTTTTACCGGAAGCGTCTGGTTTCTTTGGTACTACCCAGATTGGGCTGTTGTAAGGGGAATTCGAATGCTGTATTATTTTATTTTCTAGTAGTTTGTCCACTTCGACCTGTACGTCTTTCCGATATATTTCCGGGTATCTGTAATTTCGCGTGTATACGGGGTTTTCGTCAGTCGTTCGAATTTTATGTTTCAGTAAGTCCGTGCAGCTTAGTTTGTCATGCTCTCTTTTGATTATTTGGGGGTAGTCCTTTATTAGTTTTATTACCTTATCTTTTTCCTCTGAGTTCATGTGCTCAGTTCTTATTAGTTTAGGAATTTCGTTATTTCTCTTAACCTACGTTCGTCGGACATTTCGGGACAATTGGTCGTTACTACGTCCGGTATGCTTAAACTAATTTCCTGCGGTTCGTCGACATCCATAGGTTCAGGGCAAATGGCCATGACTTCTTTGGATTCAACTTCGCACAGAATTTTATTATTGTTAACATTATACAGTCCTTCTTTTACGGTACACTTCTCATTAATTTTTATATCTTCATTTACTAATCCGTACTTTAGTTCTTTATTTCTAATTGGTAATTCTATGAAATTGACACCTTGCTCTATGTTGATTATATTTGTATCGTCGCTTGTGGCGTTAAGGGTGAATTTCAGGGGGATTGTGCCTTGAGGATAGGAAAGGACATTATTGTTTAGGTCTATACTCATGCCAAGTTCTTGCATGGTCTTATGGCCTAATAGGATGTCATATTTGTCTGAGAAAGGAAACAAATGGAATTTGGTTTGGAGGTTTACGTTGAAGGTTTCTAGGATGTTGAATTTACATGAGGATTCTCCCTGCTTCTTACCTGCGGGAGTGGAGATTATGAAGGGATCTTTTACTAATAGGGCGTTAGCGGGAACCACATTTGGATTGATATAATTTTCCGACGAGCCTGTGTCTACTAGCCATTTGAGGCCGGATTTGTCTACGAAGTGGGGTAGTGATTTATTTACGAGGTTTAAGTTAAATTCGGGGGGCCTTCTTGGCTCTCGTGGCCATCGTCTAAAAAATGCTCAAATTTTTCGGTTATTCTGTCAATAGAATTTTCTAGGCGGGAAAGTCTGTCCTCAAATGTTTTATCTGGTTCAGCATAGTTTTCAGGTGGGTCTTCATTTTGGCAGTGGGTCAGTTCGTGTGGAGAAACATAGTCTTTGAAACGGGGTCTGCCGGCAGTACGCATAGATACTGTGTTCTGAGAAAAGTAGCCAGGAGGTAGTCTGGGTCGATTAAAGGGGTGTTCAGGATTGTTTGGATGATTAGGATGGTAGGATTGTCCAACGTTCGGTCGTTGCGGTTGGGACTGGTAACGAGAGGTCTGAGGAGTAGGTTCTATAGGTTTGGGATTATATTCAATTGGTTTGTACTGGTAGCTAGGGGCTTGAGCCCTGGGGACGCTTGGTACAAAATGTGGGCTTGGTCTGTAAGAGTATTGCTGTCTGTAAGGCTGTTGGGGTTGGTTGTAAGGATTTGATTTTCTGAAGGGTTGGTTAGGCTTTTTAGGGCCGTAGGAGGAATTTAAATTAGCCACAATAAAAGAACATTTGTTATAAATTATGCTCCGTACTTCGTCTAGAGTGTTGGGGTCGAATATCATGATATGGTTGCTTAATGTAGAAGGTAAGCATTTGTAGACATGAAAAATTATTTCTTTGTCTACTCTTGTTATTATTTGTTTTAGTGTGTCTGCTGTGAGTCCGTCCAGTTTAAGTCTAATATAAACTAAGTTTCTCAGTTCCTGTATCCTATTGACGAAGTCAATGGGGGACTCTCTAGCATGCATTTTTGTTTGGAAAATTTCATCTTTTAATATCTCGTAAGACCTCGAGTCGGCAAAACTTTCTCTTAAGTATTTTAATAAATTTAGTAAGTGGTCTACGTTATTGGAAAGGAGTACGTTTCTAGCAGGTCCTACTAATCTACTTTTTACTTTTATGAACAAGATATTATGATTATAGTCTCGTTCCGCTATATTCTCTGCACAAACTGTAGCGTAAGCACTTTCCACAATTTCACAAAAGAACGCCAGCTCTGAAGGGTTTCCGTCGAAGTAGGGAATGTGGTCATAGTCCTCTTTGGAGATTTTATCATTTATTTGGGCCATTTCGGGGATCGTTTGGATAGTTTCTTTAGGAATGATTAATTTAGAAGGTTTAAGGACAGATGAGTTACTTACAGATTTTAGGCGTTGTTGTTGACTCGCCAGCTTGCCGTTCTTCAGTCGTCTGGGGATGGTCCTGGTTCCTGTGGGTTGAGTACTGCGAACAAGCCACTGATGTGGGAGCTGCTAGTCTTCTTTCAATGTGGGACAAATGGTCGCACGGTGAGACAAATGGTCGCACTAGACTTGAGCCTTCGCAGTCCCTGTTCGGGCGCCAGTTATGTTACAGGAACCCTGACTAGCCTTTTTAAAAAGAGTTTTATTAGAAATTACAATACAACAATAATAATAATAATAATAACTGCACAATTGATTATATATATGAAATTAGATGTGAACTGTATGGTGGTGAGTTGAGAACTGCCTGCCTGCTGGTCGGTGGCTGTATTTATATGAAAGCAGCCTTTGCTGACTCGGCACTGGTACTTTTCCGAGAGATGTGTCATAACTTCAGCTAAAATGATTTAGAAGAATAATTGGATTATCATGATTTTATTTTATTTTGTTTTCTTTCGATTCAATGTTTGTTCCTTCTGTTACATGTGTAATACTTTTAAAGTATTTTTTTTGCATGTTGTACTCATTTGTAGTTCATAATGGATATATGATGGTTGTTTTGGTTAATTGTATTTTGTGTAAGCAATTATATATGTTATATATCAGTGCTGTTTGTATAATCATTTATAAAACGGTTATGTTGCCCGTTCATGTAAATAAATAAATAAATATCAATGGTACAATCTTTTTATTTATTTATTTATTATTACTATTATAACGGCAAGAGTTTGCTACAAGTAATACTGTTGATTAGAGCAAACATGCATATTAAACGAGTAGAAATGCTACCCAGTGGTAGCAGTCCGCAAGAAGAACTAGATTAACTCATGAGCAAGTCATGAGACCATTATCGCATAAGAAGTCTAGGAAGATTGTTGGAAAGAGAGGCGACCGACAAGAGGATGTGGTAGAGCGTGTGGTTAGGATGTTGTGGAATTTCTTATACGTTTTTTTTTGGTTAAGTCGGAAATGAAATGAATTTTTTGGTCATTATGAATGGTACGGTTGGAAACACAGTATCGAGCATTAGTAAAGTTCCAGATATTTTAGATTGTAAAGTTTGGATTCTAACTAGTGAGAGTCGAGAACTAGTGTTGTCTAGTAGTCTTTTCAGCTGCCTGCAACGTGTCTGGGTACGGAAAACCCACTGCATCTGAATCGCTTGGTAAGTTCAAGTTTTGTCAGGAGGATGCGATAAAACCGTAGGCTGTGGTCAGGTTTTGCTTGTCCAGGGCCAGGCCAGCGACCATCTAGGCCTTTCAGTAGAGGACTTGTTCTCTCTGCAAAATAGCACCACAGGATCGTCAGTCAGCCCGGCGAAGCTTGTCTCTGTACTCACGAGGTGAGGAAAGGTTTCGTGGCGGGTTTTGTGGCAGGGAATTGGCTAATTTGCCCTCGAGAACAGTTCGGCCCTCTTCCATTCTCTCACAACATCATCTGTAACGTGTATTCAGTTCTTGTCGCTTAAGTTGTATATATGGGTTCTATGTTAAGTCTTTTATTACTGTACAGCCGATGATAGGGGACAACCTTAAAACCCTTCAGCTCGAAAAAGATTTTCATATGAAAGTGGTAGGTCTCTGTATGTATTGTTGCATAACTAGTTGAAAGAAACTCCTTGGAGAAAATCGTAGAAAACTGAAAAAACTGTTCATTAAATTCAAACCTCCGCTCAGCTAATTTTCATCTAACTCTGTATTTTGTAACATATTCAATTCTAATTAATATTATACAGATGATAGAATTGTATAATAAACTGAAATAATCCTTTAGGGAAAAGTATAATTCCACCACTCCACCAAAACCCTATTTTCAAATAGAAGTAAAAGAACTACATCAGAGACATTTTCTGTGGTTGCCTGCTTCATTTTGTGGTCATCAACCGATTTCAGGCAATCGCCCATCTTCAGGATGCGTTTGTCAGACAGTGTGATAACACAGGCTTGCACAGAGCAAATTCAGTTTATACACTCTATTTCACTTTCTAATTATAAACTCTAAATACACTATATAAACACTAAATACATTATAAACTCTAAGTTATACACTTCTATTTCAGCTCTAATTCAGTTTGTAGACTCATAGGGTGTATTGCTCTGAGCGAGTCTGTGTTATCACACTGTCTGACAAACGCATCCTGAAGATGGGCGAACGCCGGAAACCGGTCGATGACCACAAAATGAAGCAAGCTACCACGGAAAATGTCTCTGATGCTTTCAGCTCTGCGGAACCAACCATCACAACAATAAAAGAACTACAATTTATGTAGTATATACATAAATTTTAAAGTTAATCGTTGGAACCATTGTCCAGAAAATGGCAAAACTAAAGAAGTAGGGCTGTTGTGGTTGGTTCCGCAAAGCTATAAAGCATCAGAGATATTTTCCATGATAGCCTACTTCTTTTTGTGGTCATCGACCGGTTTCGGGCGTTCCCGCATCATCAGGATGCTTTTTGTGTGATAAACAGTGTGATAACATAGATACATATCTTAAAATTTCGAAAATTTGTTACACGATCCCCAATACGAACAGCAGTAGTTAGACAAAGTAAAAAAGAAATTTATTGATATTTAAGGTAATTATAACACTTATTGGAGTTTTATAAAAAAAGTATTTAGTTTAACCATGAAAGATGAGGACTTACCAGTGATGTTCCTTGGAATAGAGCTGGATTCGGGTCTATCATGGAGGCATCACTTGCAGAATCTGTGCGGTAAATTAGCACAAGTAGTATACATGCTCAGAAAGCTGAGAAATGAAGTATCAGTAGAGGTTTTGAAAACTGCCTATTACGGGTTGTTTTATTCTAAAATGAGCTATGGTATACTGCTATGGGGAGCAGCTTCTGATAGTAATCTAGTCTTTAAGCTACAAAAAAAAGCAATAAGAACCATGTTTAGAAAAAATAATAGAGATAGTTGTAAAGCATTGTTTAAAGAGCATTCTCTTCTAACTTTGCCATCTTTGTTTATTATCACTAATTTATTGGCTATAAAAGATAATACTAATAATGTTTTCAGAAGTGATTTCCATCAATATGGCATAAGAAGCAAAAAACAACTTACACATTCCAGCTAAAAGACTGAAAAAATCTGATTTGTCTCCAACTATAATGTCTCGGAAAATATATAATAACTTGCCGCATGAAATTCAAGAAATTGAAGAAAAACAGTTTAGAAAAGTAGTAAGAAGATTTCTGATAGAGAAAACTTTCTACAGTGTTACTGAATATTTAGAACACAAGTGGAAGGTTACAGAATTTTGTATAGACTAAGTATCCCTGGTTAATATGTACATTACATTAATTATAAAGAACAAAGTTTATTTAAAGTAAACTCAGTTTCTTTGTACATCACAGCTTGAATTTGTTGACGTGCTTATTGTATTTTTGTAATACGTTAAAGCTTAATAAATAAATAAATAAAAAAAATAAAAAAAGGCAGTTATGATTCATATGTACAGACTAAAAAACTAGCTGATTTAAAACGTTCGCCAGGCTGACCGAAAACACAGGGAACGATTTGTCGAACACATTCGATCATTCCATTTTTAAAGAGTACAATATGTTCCCTTTAAAGACCGACCGTGTGTTTTTTCCCACTCAGGTACCATCAACCAATAGTAACCTAGTAGGCCCTAAAACAAAAAACAAAAAAAAACATTAAGACAATGTTCACTAAGTTTGCTCTGGCAAATCTATGTTATCACATTGTTTGACAAAAAACATCCTGATGATGGGCGAACACCTGAAACCGGGTCGATGACCACAAAAAGAAACAGGCTATCACGGAAAATATCTCTGATGCTAAAGAATGGCACCACTTTTAGATATTTATACCAAAAATCTTATTGACGGGCTCCCTAGTTGAACTTAAAACGAAATATCAAGTTGAAATTTTAGCGATTTTCCTGGTTTTGAGTCATGCCGCGGACCACACACATACCTTGGGGGTCCTCAAAACATTATTTTTTTTTTAGTGAAAACACAATTTTGAAAATTTGTTACACGATCCCCAAACGAGCAGCAGTAGTTAGAGAAAGTAAAAAATAAATTTATTGATATTAAGGTAATTACAACACTTATTGGGAGTTTTATAAAAAAAAAAAAAAAAAAATCTGATACGAAACACTCATACAACTTTCTCTTACTCCAGTTCTCAAAATTATAAATGACAAATTTTATAGTTTGTATACCAAATTTATTGAAATTCGTCAAAACTGAAAAAAACTGTTCAGTAAAAGCGCACTTCCGGTTTACAAATTTTCATGAAACTCGGAATTTTGGTCATCTATTGATTTCTAATTAAGTCTGTTTGGATGATAGAATTGTATAATCAACTATGATAGCACTTTACGAAAAAACATAACCCCAACCCCTTCCCTAAAAGTGCCCTTAAATGAATTTTCCCAGAGAAATGTTTTAAATAAAAGTTGTACATCTTTGTATGTGTAGTTTATACGGTATATTTCAAGAAAATCGTTGGAGCCATTTTTGAGAAAATCGCAAAATAATTATTTAGTAAAATGGTAAATTAAATGCACTTCCGAATTTTTTTTTCAAACTCAGAATTTCATCTACATATTTAATTTTAATTAACATTATTTAGATGGCAAAATTGTCTAATAAACTGAAATAGCATATTAGATGAAAACCTAACCCTTAAATGAATTTTCACGGAGAAATGTTTCAAATAAAAAAGTTGTAGCTCTTTGTATGTGTAGTTAATATACCAAGTTTGAAGAAAATCGTTGGAACCACTTTTGAGAAAATCGCAAAAAAACAAACTAGTAAAGTGGTACTTCCGGTCGAGGAATTTTGACAGATAACGTACTGTTAGATCCCATGGTTGTGTACCTAAACGGAATATCAAGTTTAACTTTCTACGGTTTTTCATTTTTAAGCTATGCTGTTCACATACACGCGGACCATTTGCTATAAACCACATTTTTGAACTCAGGGGACCTTAAAAATAGATATTTCCGGTGAAAACTGGATATCGAAAATTTGACACGATTACAATACTTCCTCTTATATTAGGAGTAGAAGAAAGTAATATAGCAAGAAATTAATTTGTATATAAAAAGAAAATTACTAAAATATGATCAAGCATTAAACAACTTAAACAAAGAAAAGAAAAGATTAAGCACTATTAATCATGATTATTGTAAAACGAAATAGTAAAAAAATATCAAAATGAAAAATGATAATTTAGTAGATATATCCTCAAGTATATAGATATACGAGGATATATACATCTATATTATATATATATATATCCTATAAATGTGAGGTTTGGAGTAGTTTGTTTTTGCAAGGCCTGTTTCAGACTCTGTGATGATAGTGAAAGGAGGCAGAAAAAAAAATAACTAGGTCGCCCGAAGCAACTTACAAAACATCTGGATAATATTCTTTACAAATGTCCACCGCTTCTTTGGAGTTTATGATAGACCAAGAAAGCATTCCCCCCACTCCTCCTATTCGATCTTCGATAATAGTAAAAATAATGTATTCTTTGTTTCCATTCTATTCTTTGCAAGATATTCTGTCCATTCACATTTTTATTTTTGCACAATAAACATTCTTTCAGTTATTTATGGAAATCTATGTAAAAGAACATTTTATATATTACTGAATAAATTTGTGAGTTAAACAGCCAATGGAAATAAACTACATTAAGTTTCCTATTTAAGTTGCATTTGCGGAACTTTAAATAATTAGAGACTTATATATAAACTTACTTTTTATTTAACAAAAATAATTTTGCGATAAGTGAGTAAATTCTGTAAAAATTATAAAATATACGAAAGGTCATTCAATAAGTCAACGAGACAAATCGCTGTAGCTCAAAAACGTATTATTTAATCAATACAAAACTTTGGCTACTTTTCAACATAGACCCCCAGCAACATTTATACACTTGTCTCATCGTTCTTCTAATTTGTGTGTGCATCTAGCATAAAATTCTTTGGATAGACTTCGAAGCCACTTTTGCACCTGATTTTTAACTTCTTCACTGGATTGAAAATGTTTGCCACGTACAACCTCTTTAAGGGCGTCCAAACAAATGGAAGTCCGATGGGGCGAGGTCGGGGATGTGGAAGGATCTCGCTCTTTCATGGTTTCATTGTAGACGTCCTTAAGTTGTCTTGGGACCCATCTTGCACAAGTTTTCTTGTACTTCAGCTTATTCTGAATAATGTTATGGACAGTTCCAACACTCGCGTGCATTTCTTTAGCTATCATTTCAACAGTATAACCCTGTTGGCGTGAAATAACGCATTAATATGAGATTCATAAACAACGTTGCAACTTCAACCGGTCTTCCACTTCGTTGTTCATCACAGTCACATACACGACCATTTTTAAACGTTCGAACGGTTTTCAAACAATTATCCCCCCCCCCTTTCAACATTCATGGATTTCACTAACTTTGATACCCTCTGCAACTAAAAATCTAATCACTGAACATCGTTCTTTTGAGGTAGAATGCTCGAGCGGACTCGCCATTGTTAACTGAATACATTTGAGGTTATGCTTATCAAATAGTCACGAATATCTGATGAGAAACTAAGTACAAGGATACCAAGTTGACGCACTGAAATTATTGTATTAATTAAACAAACCGTTTCTGAGGTACAGCGATTTGTCTCTTTACTTATTTGAATGACCCTCGTAAAATAAAATTTTAAAACCTGAAAATGATTTTCTTCAAAATGATAATTTAATGTTGCTGGATATGATGGTTGAGAATGATGAAATCATTGAAATCAATCAGTTCTCACAAAATATATTTTACGATTTACTTAGTGAGAGGGAAGAAAGTTTATATAATTTATACAGTGTAGAGTGACAGAAGGAAGGAGTGATGATTTTCATAGCGTGATGTGTGGGAAGTAGAATGTTACTGTTGGCTGATATGACACTCTGATACTTTCAATGTAGTTCTTGATACTTGTTAACTGCTTAAAGTTGTTCTTTGGTCGCTTTTTATTCAACTTCTCCTAACGTTAGAGAAGCAAAAGATGTTTCGCTTCGTTTTGCCAATATATTGTGGTGAACGTGACAAGGGAGGTAATGCATAGTTGCGGTACACTTGGAAGTTCACTGTGCTGTTGAGTCCAGTGAATTGTTGTGGCTAATTGATGGCTAATTGGTGGCATAAAAAAAACGAATACCTATTTTTATGATTTTATCCGTCATTTTATTGATTCTGACGTTGGATTTACATCCATCGTCAGATTAATGTTTGCAATCAATTCGTATAGAGGTATGACTTACGCTATATGTTTGTATCACAAACGACATTTTAATGTTGCTGTGTTATTTATTTCACAGATCTCGTTCTGGCATCTAGTTTTGATCCCTCACTGTATTTTTGAGCAGACATCTATACGTATCCATTTGTAAAGATTTTAAGACAGAGAAAAATAAACAATTGTCTTAGGAAAGACTGCGTGGGTTGTGTGGAAATTAGGTACAAGAAGTTTGGTCGGAACAGGATGTTTGTGGAAGAGTTTAGGCTATTTCCTCGTAGAATATTATGGAATTTGTTCGGACTTTTATTATCTTAGGTGGTCTAGATTCGGCTTGTTGTTTTCTTTTTTGAAGTAGCTAAACAGACCTAGAAGGACTTTCGATAGCATGACGCTGGCTCCTGCCCTAATTAAAAAAAAATCTGGTATGAAACACTCATACAACTTTCTCTTACTCCAGTTCTCAAAATTATAATTGACAAATGTTACTATAGTTTGTGTATCAAATTTAATGAAATTCGTTCGAAAACTGAAAAAAACTGTTCAGTAAAAGCGCACTTCCGGTTTACTAATTTTCTTGAAACTCAGAATTTTAGCCATCTAATTAATTTTGTTTGGATGATAGAATTGTATAATCAACTATGATAGCAGTTTAAAGAAAAACATAACTCCATCCCTCCCCTAAAAGAACTTTCCCACAGAAATGTTTCAAATAAAAGTTGTAGCACTTTGTATGTGTAGTTGATATAACAAGTTTCAAGAAAATCGACGGAGCCATTTTTGAAGAAATCGCAAAAAAGAAGAAAAAAAAAAAAAAGAAACTAGTAAAATGATACTTCCGTTTGAGGAATTTTGACAGATAACCTGAAGTCGGATCCCATGTTGATACCTAAACAGAATATCAAGTTTGAACTTACTAAAGTTTTTCGTTTTTGAGCTATGCTGTTCACATACATACACACACACACACAGACCATTTTTTTACATTTTTAAAAACTTTTTTTGGACAGGGGACCTCAAAACGGATATTTCCGGTGAAAACTCGATATCGAAAAATTTGACACGATTACAATACTTCCTCTTACTAGGAGTGAGAAAAAGTAATAATAAGAATAATAATATTATAGATAAATTTGACTTAAAAATTCTAAGTAACTTCTATTAATTGTGTAAATTTAATACATCATATATTTATTCATACAGATTTAAGTTGAATAAGTGAGTAAATTATCAAGTAAATCTACACAAATATACACTGAGATAATAAGTGGCGAGTAAAAAGATAAAATATAATAATACTGGTTGGTAATGTACCTACTCGTTATCCAACAATAACATTAATAAATCTAACCGTATAAAAGACTTTACCTTTTTTTTTGTCTACCTACTCAAGTTTATATTATGAGAATTTTCTTAATGATAACGGTTTTTGTTAAGCCATCATTATCCTAATTAAGTTAATACCACCTCTACAATTAGGAGGTGGTAACTGGTATTAAATACGAAACTCACCTGCTTCACCAGAAATTGCCCTAGGCCAAATGAAGGTCAATATCATTAGCATAATGGCGAAACCTCACAGTATTGAATAGCATTTTATAAAGAGGTACTTATATTCTATTCACAAAATAGAAAATTCAATAGATTTTTTTCTTTTTCTTCTTGTTCTTGTTCTATTGAGTTCATTTACTTTTTGGTTCAAGATTTTCCATTTTATCGGGCTATTTTTAGAAACTATCGAAACTTATATAACTGTAATGTTTTCTTAGTAGCCAAATTTGCAACAGTATTTTTTGCTGAGGAAGAATTATTGGGCGTAGTGTAACTGGTAGATGGGTTTATGTATGTTCGTAGTGTGTCGCTAGCGGTTTTAGAAGTACGTATTTTTAAGAAATATGAAAAGAAAAAGTAGGCGTCAGAGAAGAGAGAGAGAAGATATGAAAAGTGAGTGTGATGGACGCCGAAGCAAAAAGATTATAGAGCAGTCAGCAATGTAAAGGAATGCTACAAAACCGAAATTAGGATGCATTGAAGGCAAAGAGGGTAATTTGTTGAAGGAGAAAGGACGCAATTCTGGACAGATGGGCTGAATACTTTTAGGAGGTGCTAAATGATGGTCAGGTGAGAGAAAAATCTGTGCTTGGAAGAGGTCTCTTTGAAGGATGATCATGAACCACTGTCCAAGATCAAGAGACGAATTTGAGAATGTTATTGAGAACAATAAAGAGCACAAGGCACTGGGTGAAGATGGAATATGTATCGGAGAATGCGTATATAAGGCTTGTAAAATGATATTAGTAATGAACACTGTCTCAATTATTTTTATTTTTCTAGAAAGAATTTACATTTTTATATCCCGACGTTTCAAACACTGCACGTGTTATTATCAAGGGAAAAAAACTTTTTGAATTATTACAATCTGAAATTTTACAATACATAGAAAAGTAATTTATTGTACATGTGAAAAATCATTTTATAAATTTATTACAATTGTCCAGCAAATTGAGATGTACCAACCTTGTATAATAGAAAGTTGTTATATATATTAAAATTTTGAAACCAGTATTTTAAGGAACGTCACGGGGAATTTTTTTTTTTTTTTTTTGGTAAATTGAGTAACTATGTGTTACTAGTGCTGTTTATTTATGGAACGAATAGTTTTTGTTATATTAATTAAAGAAATAACCTTATAACTGATGATTTTGAGTAATTTTGAGTACGTGCTGATTATATTACATGGCTATAGGACCACGTGGTGCCAAATTGTAAAATTTGTATATATTTGTAATTTATAAATATAAATAATTATTATTATTATATTTCGGCTTGGTACATCATTGGTACAAAATTACCATTAAGGTTAGTACATCTCAATTTGCTGGACAATTATAATAAATTTATATAGGGTAAAGCTAGGAGTTGTGACGGGGGTAGGAGAGAAGACGCAGGCTTTACTTCTCTTGTTTGCCACCACGTGCCGTCATGAAATTTAGCTGAGGAGTAGAGAGATCAGAATCGAACATATTGCAAAATTCTACAGTTATTTTGTGTGTTTTTCGTGTTCTGGAGACATTTGTACGCATCAGCGTGTGTTTTCATAACGTGAATTTTTAGTAATTTTTTTTATATACTATATTAATTGCCATTGAAATGAAAGATTTCCAGCTGTCGTTAATGTTGGACTCGTAGACATAGAGTTTACCAAGTTTCATGTCGATCAGCCATGTTACCTTCACAGAGGAGAGGTCTCCTACCTGTGGTGCGTCATCTATCATACCAGAGTAGGAGAGACGGCTAAATGTAGTGTATTTGTATTTTGTTTCTGGAATAAATGACAATGTCATTTATTTTGAAAAATAACATTTTTTTTTTGCAGATAATAGTAGTTGACATAGTTTTATAACCATTACCTCTTTAATATCTCCTACAATTTGATACAGGGCATAACTTTGAAATGTGCGTCATCTCTCCTAGCTTTAGCATAATGATTTTTCATTTGTACAATTAATTTTCTATATATTGTAAAATTTCAGATTGTAATAATTAAGAAAGTTTTTTTCCTTTGATAATAATGACACGTGCAGTGTTGAAACGTCGGAATATAAAAATGAAAATTCTTTCTAGAAAAATAAAAATAATTGAGGCTGTAACTATGGTTCATTCTAATATCATTTTACAAAACTTAATATTAGATATAAAAACAGCCATAAATCTACACCACAAAAATTACATACACAAGGCATTATTATGCTCTTATCCTAGATATATGGTTAAAGCAAGAAATGCCCGAAGTGTGGGAAAAAGCTTTGGTCTATCCCATTCACAAAAAAAAGGAAGCAGGCTAATATGCGATAAGTATCGCGGTATCTCTCTACTAAGTGTAGCATACAAAATATTATCAGCTCTAATGACAAAAAAGGATTACCGAAAGAGCATAAGGAGTTCTGGGTGACTACCACTGTGGCTTTCCACTATGGACCACGTTTTTGCGTTTTATCTTAGAGAAGTTTTACGCAAATAACTTGGATTTGCACCAATTCTACACGATTAAAAAAAAAAACAAACAAAAAAAACACTTTTCTTGACTCAGGGGAGGGACTTAGAAACATGAATTTCCGGCATACTGTAAATTTGACATGATTACAATACTTCCTTCTACTATGGAGTAAGAGAAAATAAAAAGGAATTCTTATATGTGAATCTGGTTAAACTTCTCCAGACTTTACTTGTGCACCATATTTCCAGACATTTCTCTATAAACAACGAATTTAATCTGCATTATTCATAACAATTTAACAATTCATAAGTCTACTAAGTTTTCGTCCAATTCCAGCTAACTACTATGACCATTTCATCAGCTTACAATAATAAAAAAATAAATAAACAAAATAAATCAGCTTCAAAATTTCATAATCATTAGAAACTTCCATAATACCGTTTGGATTACTAAAAAAATCATGCTCAACAATAAAAATTAATATGCTTTCATAGGAAGGAATATTTATTACATCAAAGAATTTTATCGTCATTTTTACCGTCTCTTATTACTGCTATAGGAAAACGGAATCGAAAACTTTTTATTCGATAGATAGAGTTTAATTCATCTTGTTCTATTACGCCTATTAAATCAGAGTTATGACACATCTATAGGAAAAGTACCACTGCTACGTCAGCAGGAGCTGACAACATATAAATACTCCCACCGGCCAGCAGGCAGGCAGTTCCAAGCTCACAACCATACCGTACAGTTCTCAGTGTCTATAGTAGTACTCAATATTAACCAGTGCCTTAAGCTTATTGTAATTATTATTATATTGTATGTATAAATAAATAGTTTTTTAAAAAGTAACTTCCGGGTTCATAATTCATAACTGGCGCCCGAACAGGGACTGCGAAGGCTCAAGTTAAACAGTGCGACCATTTGTCTCACCAAATCCAAAGAAAACTTGAAGCTCCCACATCAGTGGCTTATTCGCAGTACTCGACCTACAGGAACCCGGACCATCCTCAGACGATAAAAGGGAAGCAAGCTGGCGAGTCAACAGCAACGCTCGAGAAGTGTAAGTAGCTCATCTATCCTCAAACCATCCAAATTAGTTCTCCCCAAAGAAACCATCCCCGAAATGGCCCAAATTAATTACAAAATTTCTAAGGAAGACTACGACTACATACCTTACTTTGAAGGCAACCCCTCTGAGCTAGCATTCTTTTGCGAAATTGTTGAGAGTGCATTCGCTACTGTCTGCGCAGAAAATATAGTCGAAAGGGACTACAATCATAACATTCTCTTTATAAAAGTAAAAAGTAAATTAGTAGGGCCCGCTAGAAATATCCTTCTCTCTAACAATGTGGACCATTTATTAAATTTATTAAAGTTTTTAAAAGAAAGTTTTGCCGACTCGAGATCCTACGAGATACTCAAGGACGAGATTTTACAAACCAAGATGCACGCTAGAGAGTCTCCCATTGACTTTGTCAATAGAGTACAGGAGTTGCGAAACTTAGTTTACATTAGACTTAAGTTAGACGGACTGACAGCGGACGCCCTGAACCAACTGATGACGCGAGTCGACAAAGAGATAATCTTTCATATATACAAATGCTTACCCCCTACACTAAGTAACCATATCATGGTCTTTGATCCCAGCACTCTAGATGAGGTACGAAACGTTATTTATAATAAGTGTTCGTTCATCGTAGCTAACCTAAATTCTTCCAAAAGGCCCAACCAACCCTTTCGAAAACCAAACCCCTATAATCAATCCCAACAGCCTTATAGACCGCAATACTGTTACAGACAGAATCCACAATACCTTGCACCACACGTCCCCAGGGCTCAAGCCCCTAATTACCAGTACCAACCAATCGAATTCCATCCCAGGCCTATAGAACAGACACCTCAAACTTCTCTTTACAGACAACAACCACAACCACCCCAACGACCAAACTTTGGACAATCCATGCATCCCAACAATCCTAATAACCCAAACAATCCTAACCATCCTTTTAACCGACCCAGACTACCTCCTGGCTACTTCTCCCAAAACACGGTGTCCATGCGAACCGCAAGCAGACCCCGTTTTAAGGATTACATCTCTCCACACGAACTGACTCACTGCCAGAATGACGAGCCGTCTGCAAATTATTCTGAACCAAAGAACACATATGACGACAGGCTTTCCCGCCTAGAAAACTCTCTCGAAAAAATGACGGAAAAGTTCGATCATTTTTTAGACATTGGCCACGGGAGCCAAGAAGCCCTCCGAATTTAGCCTAAACCTCGTAAACAAATCTTTACCCCACTTCGTAGACAAATCTGGCCTCGAATGGCTAATCGACACAGGCTCATCGGAAAATTATATTAATCCAAATGTGGTTCCCGCTAACGCCCTATTAGTAAAAGATCCCTTCATAATCTCCACTCCCGTAGGTAAAAACATGGAGAATCCTCATGTAAACTTAACATCCTAGAAACCTTTAACGTAAATTTCCAAACCAAATTCCATTTATTCCCTTTCTCAGACAAATATGACATTTTATTAGGCCATAAGACCATGCAAGAGCTTGGCATGAGTATAGACCTAAACAACAACATCCTCTCCTATCCTCAAGGCACCATTCCCCTAAAATTCACCCTTAACCCCCCGGACAACGATCCAAATATAATAAAATTAGAACAGGGAGTTAACTTTATAGAACTTCCGGTAAAGAATCAAGAATTAAAGTACGGATTAATTAATGAAAATATAGAAATAAATGATAAGGTCACAATAAAAGAAGGCCTTTATAGCGTTAGGAATAATAAAATCTTGTGCGAAGTTGAATCCAAGGAAGTCATGGCCATTTGCCCCGAACCTATGGATATCGACGAACCGCAGGAAATTAGCGTAAGCATCCCGGACGTAGTAGTGACCAATTGTCCCGAAATGTCTGACGAACGTAGGTTAAGAGAAATAAAAAATGAAATTCCGAAACTAATTAGAACTGAGCACATGAACTCAGACGAGAAAAAGAAAATAATAGAATTAGTAAGAAACTACCCCCAAATAATAAAAAGGGAGCATGACAGACTAAGCTGCACCGATTTGCTGAAACATAACATTAGAACCACCGACGAAAACCCAGTATACACGCGAAACTATAGATACCCGGAAATCTATCGAAAAGACGTACAAACGGAAATTGACAAACTACTGGAAAACAAAGTAATACAACACTCTAACTCCCCCTATAACAGCCCAATTTGGGTAGTACCGAAGAAACCGGACGCCTCAGGCAAAAAGAAAATACGAATGGTGATAGACTACCGCAAACTTAACAACAAGACGGTCGAAGACAAATTCCCCCTTCCTAACATCGAAGACTTATTCGGCAAAATAGGACGCGCGACATATTTCTCCGCAATTGACTTAGCTTCAGGGTTCCACCAAATTGAGATGGACCCCGACTCAATTCCTAAGACAGCATTCTCCACAGAAAACGGACACCACGAATTTTTACGCATGCCCTTTGATCCAGGGGGACCTTTAACAGCAAAAGACTAAGACTGGATCATAATAAAAATAAATTGGCATTCCTATGGAAAAATAAAAACCGGAATACGGAAAACATTGTAACTAAAAGGAAAATAGGAAAACTAATTAATTAAATAAGGAACTAAAATAATAAAAACCCTAACCAAGAAAGATAGGAAAAATTATAAACCCCTCGAAGTAGAAAATATATCTTAAATAATTAAATAGAAAATATATATTAAATAACTAAATAATAAATTATAGAACACCGGAAACTACCCGTTCGCTGCATACGAACGATAACTACGGAAAGTATAGAAGGAAACTAAAATACAATAAACCTTTATTACGAGAAAAATATACATACATTTTAATTAAAGTTAAATTAAGTAACTAAAACCTGTCTGTACTTTAAAACCATTTTCAAAAAAAAAAAAAAACATACAATTTATGCCAATCCTTTCCGTTTAACCACATAATAACTTGTTGTTCATTTAAAACATTTTGTCCCAAATACTTTTTCCTAAAACCACTCATAATAGTACAATTACCTATTATATGCAACATACTTTCGTCTTCATTTAAATCACACACTGAACAGGCATACGCAATATCATTTATCCAGGGTTTATAATTTAAAGTGAATAATTCGCATCTCACGTTATATACTGTTTTAATTAAAGCCAGACTAAATTCATCCTTAGTATATACAATATTATGATTTAGTTTTATACAATAAATGATACTCCGCACCGGATGCCGAAGTAAATAGTTCGTTTTTAAAATCTTCTATATCTTTGTTAACTACACTAACCATCTGCTCATACCACCTATCTACTGTTCTAAATTTTCTATCTAGAACATAATCTAGGTATTCTGCCAAATTTAGCCATTCTTTAAACCATGGAGTACTCGTTGCTTTAATACCCTCCTCATATAAAAGGATCAACTCTAAACCTCAACTATGTTATTAAATAAAATTATTAGATACGCAGTCAGTTAATATTTATCGTTAATATTTATAGTTAAAAGAAAATTCCAATAAATCATCAACGGATGTAGATAAGACTATAATTTATAAATATAAAACCTCAGCATAAAGAAAATTCCAATTAATCGGCACAGGATGTAGATAAGAATATAATCTATGGATACAAAACCTCATCATAAAAGAAATCTGTAGTTATAACCGCTGACTATGATGAATCTAGTCATCAGCACCGGATATGACTTATGAATCGGGAATTCTGCAGCTTACGCGTAACAAAGTGCACTTCATAGATAAACACTATAATAAGAAGAAGAATGATAATAGTGTTTTATTAAATAGATCTAAAACAAGCAAAACGCTTTTATTCTATAACTTCCATAATATGGGAATTCGTAAACATAATCAAATATCACTTTTTCAAAAGGAAATGTACATAATAACTAAATATACAAGCTTACCTCCTATTCAAAATAAAATGAAAAACAAAATAAAATGAAATACGTATATACTTTAAAGTACATAGTGCGCACTGCGCTCTCTCTCTCTCTCTCCATGGATATTATAATTCAAGTTCAGCGACTCCCCCCTCAGTCGACTATTGACATCTTCCTACTGTTATCGCTAAGGTAATGTTTACCAACTAAATAAATACTATACTTTACTATACTATACTAGATACTGCTGACGTACAATTAGATAAGACCTTTAATATAAAAATAAATACTATACTTTACTATACTATACTAGATACTGCTGATAACAATAATACGCATACTACAACTGCTGACGGCGGGGAATGTAGCCACCAGCCTAGAGATAACAGATCTGACTCAGGGCCCGGGAATTCACCCGTTACACTTGACCCAGTTTACGTCATAGACAGATACTATACTTTTATACACGTCACCGACATACAATTAATAGACATTGAATTAGATAAAATTTATCACATCATCAGCACTACTTATCAGCACAACCGGACGGCACAGATAAAGTCACTCTTTAAATATTATTATTACCTTCGTAATAAGCTAGACCATTTAACCCTTAACAAATCCAGACCTAAACGGGGACTTATTAACGGCTTAGGCAAAGCCATTTCCTGGTTAACCGGAAACATGGACAGTGACGACAAGGAACGATACGACAAAGTCATCGACACTATTGAACGAAACAGTTTTCACCTCCAAAATAACCTAAAAACCCAAATGGCAATAAACAAGCGAGTAATTGAAGAGTTCAATCACGATATACAAATTATACGAACTAACAATGACAAAATGACAACCTTCTTCTCCAACCCTATAATTAGCCAAGTTGAACTAAATCAGCAATTCAATTCGATTCTCCTTAACCTGGTCCTTATCGCCAACCATATTGACGACATGGAAAACTCTCTGGATTTCTATAAAGTAAACACCATACATTCCAGTACCTTCTCTCTCAAAGATCTCGAGTCACTACAGAAATCCCACAATATAACGTTCGTAACAGCAGACATCGAGGCACTTTGGCAATTAATGGAGGTACACTGCTCAATCAAAACCTGGAATATCTACTACTTTATTAACGTTCCACTAAAAACCTCTCCTCTTGAGACATACTTCCTTCTGTCCTATCCTATAGAAAGGGACAATCACCTCCTGACAATTCATGTCCACCCACTTTGATCCTAAAAACCCAAGATGAGTTATTTACAGCCACCTGTGAGGAAATCAACAGTGCTATGTACTGCCACAACAAAACCAGCATCCAAAACGACTGCATTCGGCAAATCATCACCAACATCGACCTAGTAGCATGCAAGACGGTATATACATCAAACACACCATTCATCAAATACATCCCCTTTGTTGACTACTATCTGACCTTCAGAACTAAGACAATCGTAGTGAACAAAGGCAACCGCAACGACACCATGTTCCTCACTAATACCAGCCTCATAAAGCTGACCAAAGACGAGACTCTACTAGACAGCAAAGCCATACCCATATACAAGGATTCCAAAGGCATAGTGACAACTACACAAGTGTTCACTCACACCAACATAAACATATCTTTTGAAAATCTGCACAGAATCAACCTAAAGATGGAACCACTGGAGTTACTAGAAGAAACACCCAAGGACTCTGCACATCTCTACTATTTTATTATCATTCCAATAATGCTACTACTGTTGCCCCCTTTGTATGTTTACTATGTCTGTAGAAAGAAGACGAATCCGGGCGCAACAGAAGGAGACCAGCTACAACCTACACCACGACAGTTCTACCCTGGACTTCCGTGCCAATTGTCGCAGGAGCTCCAAACTTAAGGAGGGAGGAGTTATGACACATCTATAGGAAAAGTACCACTGCTACGTCAGCAGGAGCTGACAACATATAAATACTCCCACCGACCAGCAGGCAGTTCCAAGCTCACAACCATACCGTACAGTTCTCAGTGTCTATAGTAGTACTCAATATTAACCAGTGCCTTAAGCTTATTGTAATTATTATTATATTGTATGTTTAAATAAATAGTTTTTTAAGAAGTAACTTCCGGGTTCATAATTCATAACTTCAGTGACAACTAATTTTCGCAGATTTTCTTGTTAAACCAGAGAACAATATGCTACAAGTTGCTTGTAAATTTGCCGAAAACTAATTTCCCTAGAGGTGCTTGAAGTTTCAAGGAACTTCACTAGTTTACTGAGAGGTGACTAGGGAGCACTAGCTGTTGCGGAAGTAGTACTATATTAAATCAAACAACTGGGTCATAAATTTTTGACATTAATTTAATTAAAATCCTCAATTGACATTTCGATCTTCAAATTATTGTGCAATAAAATCACTTTTTTTGAAACTAGATAAGAAAATTTTGAGTCTATGAACTGTGCGATCTAAAATAGGGATTATGTTAAAGAATATGGACAGTGGTATATGAAATTTATTTGGTGTGTTGAGTTGTTGTGTGTTTGTAGTAGTAGTTGGTGTAGCAGGAGCGGTTTACGAGCTGGAGAATGTAAGTTTTAAGAGAAAGAAGTAATAAGAATAATTAAGAAAACACTGGTAGATTAAATTAAATATATTCTTTAAAGATTATTAAGTGGGTGTGATGATTATTGCTTATGACATACTATTGAAACATTATAACTATTAATCATAAGATTTTCAGGGACTAGTGTGCTTGGCAATAAAAGTTTAATATCGAGAGATCATTTTCCGTCAACTGTCGAGAAAAACAAACTTTCACATTAATCTCTTAGTTTTTGGAAAGTACACTCACACAGAAAATTGTGTTTTTTTTATGTCATTATTTCCAATTAAGTTTTGTATTAATGTTTCGAGATTAGATTAGATTAGTTTGGGGAGGGCCACGCCCCATTCCACTGCGACCTACATTAAGAGGTCTATTGTGGATCCCCTTGGTTTATAGCACATCCTGCAGCTTCGCCCTCTTAATCAGGCCTAGCAAAGCTGAAGGTGGCTCCGTCATAAGCTCGTGGCTTCGAGATTACTAGCCCCAGTTGAAGAAATCTTGTTCTTGCCAGTCCGGTACACTCACAAAGGATGTGCACCGGGGTTTCCTCCTCGGTCCTGCAGAAACGACATAATGCGTTGTCTACAAGTAGTAAATGGTGCATGTGCCTATTCAGCCTACAGTGCCCTGTTAGTAGACCCACTATTAGCCTTATATCCTTTCGGCTATGGATCATTTAAGCGTGTTGTGAGGAATGTAGGTTGTTGCTTGATGAGTGATAAAACACCTTACTAACTGAACTGAATGAACTGACAGACTGACGTGGCTAGAAGATATGAACGGAGGCGATGTTAAACTGATGTGTAAATCAACAGAATTCTATCTGAATGCTTTACACATCAGTTAACATCGCTCCGTTCATATCTTCTTAGCCACGTCAGTCTGTCAGTTCAGTTCAGTTCAGTTAGTGTAAAGTCCTTGGTAGTCAGTCATATACATATATATCAATTATATATCTTAAACCAAATCTTAAGGTGTCATTTATCACTCATCAAGCAACAACCTACATCTCCTCACAACACCCTTACATTGGTGGCAGCGCTATCGAAACCCAACCATTTCTGATTGAAAGGTAAGAACTATTTTTCATAGACAATACTCTAGTCCAAGGAAAAATTTCAAAATTAATTTCAAAATTTAAATTCAAAGATAAACATTTTAATTAAAAATTTTAAATAAATTCAACATAATATCTCAGTAAATACACCCAGGCATTTTGAAAATTGTATTTCAACATTTCAATGCACGTTTCAAATTCAACATTTAATTTTAGATCATACACCCTATTCATTTAAACAATTTCGTTAGTGTGAATTGAACATTGATTATGGTCAATTTTAGGCCATACACCCCAATCATCATACATTTAATTATTGTTAATTTTAAATAATATACATTCTCATTCTTAACAATTTTAGGTTAAACACCCTATTTATTTAAACATTGAAATTTACTAAAACATTTCTTATTTTAGATACCAACAAAAGGAGTCATAAAGAGAATTTACTAATACATCTCCTCAACACACCCTTACAGCTCAGTAGGTCCTTGTAAATTTAGGAAATGTCTCTTAATGAAAGTTCGCCTGCCTCTAAACCCTGGCGTACTTTCCCACCATCGCAGACGCTGGTCTCCTATCCAATTCCTTGATTAACAAGCGTGAATGAGGTTTCCTGGCAAGCCCGCAGAAGGGCTCGGGCCTATAAAGGTATCCTGCGAGCCCTCCCGCGCAGGGCGTCCGCCCTTTTTTTCGTTACCTAGGAACGCGCCATGGCCCGGCACCCATGGCGAGTGTCAACTTATTCCGAACACCCACCTCGGTTAGGGCAGATAGGCAGTCCCACACCAGTCTTAAGACTATTTGGTGTGAGGAAAGTGCCTTCAGGGCTGCCTGACTATCGGAGTATGTGGCCACTCTTCTACCCACTAACCCTTGCCTTATAATCTCCTTAGCGCAGCGTTGTAACGCCACAACTTCGGCCTGAAAGACCGTAGCGTACTTCCTTAGACTGGCCTTAGTCTTACTTTAGGCCTGCCCCCATAATGTTTCGAGATTAATTTGATACATTTTAAATTAGATCGGGATGGATAAAGGCTAAGTCAGGCAATTGGATAAAAGATCCCAAAACAGAATTTGATACAGATGATGAGGTTAATGGAGAAATGCCCATGTTGAACTAATTGTGCTGTGGTAATTATTAAATAACTTATCAGATTGAAGTTAGAAGAGATTAATAATAATAGTTAGCACATAAACATATACATATAAAAATATGAAACATAAAAACTATATGAAGTTGAGTACCACGAGCTCGAGTTAAATAAAGCTGATAGCGATGGCACTGCGTTTGTTCTGTAAAACAAAAACAGAGTAACAAAGTAACCAAAAGGTTGGTTAACACTAAATACGGCCGCCACAGTGCCATATATAATAGTTAATTTTTGTTTCAATTTTTTAGGTAGCAATAAACATTTTTTTTACTGCCAGTACATTATTATTTTTTCTGTTATTATTAATATATTCATTATTGTAATTTTCTTATTATAAAATTTATTATATTACAATAAAACTTCACATCTGAATTATTATAAAGTTTTTAGTGTTTTTGCTTATTTAAGAATTTAACATAGAATTAATTATATAAAATATGATAATTAAAAGAAATAAATCATATTATAAAATAAAGAAGACAAAACTTTTTGAAATTCCTTCCTACACCATTTTTTTTTTACTTTCTCTTACTCCTAGTAATAGGAAGTATTGTAATCGTGTCAAATTTTCGATATCGAGTTTTCACCGGAAATATAAGTTTTGACGTCCCCTGAGTTCAAAAAAAGTGGTTTTTAGCAAATGGTCTCTGTATGTGTATGAGAATAGAATAGCTCAAAAACGAAAAACCTCAGGAAGTTGAAACTTGATATTCCGTTTAGATATAACCATGGACAGTACGTTATCTGTCAAAATTCCTCAACCGGAAGTACCACTTTACTAGGGGGTTTTTAACTTTTAATATATAGATATCTATCTATATGTACAAGCTTTTATTATTTATGTAGTATAATAAAACAAGTTTTTTTTTGTGATTAACATTTCGTTTTAGAAATTGTTGAATATAAATTCATTATATAATGTAATCCTCTTATTTTTCAAACTTGTTGATTCGTCTTTTGTAATTATTAACACTCTTTGCTATCAAAGCATATCCTCGTTTTGTAATTTTACTGGGCTCAAATTTTGATACAAATGAAGGATGTCTGTGTTCCGGATACAAAGGGCAGCATTAAAAGTAATATGTAATAATTTTAATGTGATTTTTGTTTTGATATGATGCACTAAAATTATTCCTACCTTTTTTATTCATTAAATAATTTTTTAACTGTGAACCATAAACTTCTATTATAAAATAAAATTTAATTAGATTACATATAATATATTTTTGAATCTACTATTTCATAGAATATAAAATACAACGAACTAATTTAAACTCGCAAAACATTTGAATAAATACAATATGATTAACAAATAGGAACTTTAATTCAACAATGCAAATGCAAACAACTTCATTAATATTTCAATGTTGATAATGTGGAACTGATGTTTTTTTATTTTTTTTTTTCATCAATGTGTAGCACATTTTAGTTTTTCGTAGATCGTGACTAGACTATCTTTCATTACTGTCTAATATGGATTGACCTATGCAATATCTAAACATGCAGTTGTTAGGATCTGTATTAGCTCCGTAGTAGCCTTGCTGGACTCGCACGCAAAGATTCCCCGAGTATCCTCAGCAGCTGCCCTTAAATTTTCCCTTCCTAGAGTCCTTTACTGCCCACAGACCGGTGTTTTTGCATCGAGAGAGCACTGTCCGGAGGCCGGCAGTGCACTGAGAAGACTCCAGGAAGTGCACGATACTCTATAGGTGGATAATACGATTTAGGTCTATATAGGCTGGTCAAATATACTTCTTCATAATCTCAAAAGTGCTTCCACTGAGATAATATCCATAAGCATTTATACAAGTTCAAAAAAAAACATTTATTAGGTGTACTTTTCATTATCCAAATCAATATATCCGACAAATCCGACAAATTATATTTCATAATAAGAATCATTTATCAAATCATTAATTTAAAGACGAATATAGAATACATGTAACACTTTAGATATGAAATATATTTTTGAGGTACTAAGCCTTTCCCAAGGAAGGCACAATGGATCTAGATCTAGAGGCCATTACTAAATATGACTTCGCAGTCACTTGTCTACATATTTAGATATTTTCAAACAGTTCGTATACATCCAACTATGAAATAGAATTTATATTTTATATTTTTTAATTGTTTCACACCTTGAAAAGAGGTGTTAAAAGCAAAAACGCAAAATAAAATAATTATATATATATATATACATATCTTATAAATGATCCATATATATAGTTGAAGTCATCTCTCTACACGAATTAATTGTAAACCTTTCAAAACATTTTGTCTTGCACAACAGAAACAAATAAAAGGTACTGCTTTATCTGCTTCTGCTTCCAGATTTATTGAAGTAGGCTTGTTGGATGATAATTTCTGTGAGAGATTTGTTACTAGAAGAGCAACTAAATTTGAATGGGAAACATGAGTTTAAAATACTTCACTACACTTTTTTTTAATTCGCAAATAAAGTTAATTAAAAAAAAAACTGTTTTGTAAATAAACAATTTTTTTTTTTTTTTATAAAAGAAATCAATTGGTTATACAAAGAAAGTAAAAAAAGATTAATGCTTTAGCGTTTTAGTAAAGAGCAACAGTGAGAAAAATATATTGTTATGAATATAATCAATCAGAGATTAGTGCTTCATTTTAAGAAAAACAAAAACAGGACGCTAAAAAACTAAATGTGTTTAACAAAAATAATATAACTTAAGTTAGAGTCAATAAGAGATTAATGCATAATTATATAAATAAAAGAAAAAACGATATTACCTAACCATGTCTTTACTTTTTAATTTTGCATCGTTTAGATCGAAAGAAATAATGCATAGAAACAGTTAAAAATAGATGTCCTTGCTGAAATATTAATTTAATGAACATATCTTTAATAAAATATATTTTTATGAATAAATTAAAATTATAAAAGTGGTTTAGACAAAACTATATTTTACCATTTTGTAATTATAATTAGTAAAATTTATTTTTATTATAATTATAATCTGTAAGTAATGCTTTTTAAAAAACAAGAAAAAAAATAAGACAAAACAAAATTGTAAATTTGGCTGTTTTATAAATAAATTTGTACAAAATTGATGATGATTACAGGAAAATAAATAAATTGTGTTAATATTTTTTTGTTTTATTTATTTTTTTTATAGTAAATGAAGTTAATGTTTATTCTATTTTTTTTTTACTTTCTCTTACTCCTAGTAAGAGGAAGTATTGTAATCGTGTCAAATTTTCGATATCGAGTTTTTACCGGAAATATCCGTTTTGAGGTCCCCTGAGTCCAAAAAAGTGGTTTTTAGCAAATGGTCTGTGTGTGTGTGTGTGTGTGTGTGTGTGTGTGTGTGTGTATGTGAACAGCATAGCTCAAAAACGAAAAATCGTAGAAAGTTCCAATTTTGATATTACGTTTAAGTATCACCATGGGATCTAACAGTACGTTATCTGTCAAATTCCTCAACCGGAAGTACCACTTTACTAGTTGTTTTTTTTACGTTTTTGCAATTTTCTCAAAAATGGCTCCGAAGATTTTCTTTAAACTTGCTATATCAACTACACATACAAAGAGCTACAACTTTTATTTGAAACATTTCTCCAGGAAAATTCATTTAAGGGCACTTCTGGGGGAGGGGTGGGGTTAGGTTTTCATCTTAACTGCTGTTTCAGTATATTAGACAATTCTGTCATCTAAATAATGTTAATTAGAATTAAATATGTTGTTGAAATTCCGAGTTTGAAAAAAAATAGATAACCGGAAGTGCGTTTTTACTGAAATATAATTTTCAGTTTTCTGGTATTTTCTCGAAAATGGCTCCAACGATTTTCTTTAAACCAGCGTTGTTAACTATACATATAAAGAGCTACAACTTTTATTTGAAACTTTTCCCCTGATAAATTCATTTAAGGGGACTTTTGGGGGAGGGGGGTTATGTTTTTCTTTAAAATGCTATCACAGTTGATTATACAATTCTGTCATCCAAATTGAAATAACTAGAAATTCATATATGACCCAAATTCCGAGTTTCAAGGAAATTAGTAAACCGGACAGTTTTACTGGACAGTGTTTTCACTTTTCGACGAATTTCATTAAATTTGGTACACTAACTATAAAATTTGTCAATTATAATTTTGAGTACTGGAGTAAGATAAAGTTGTGTGAGTGTTTCACACCAGATTTTTTTATTTGTGGTAAGGGGCCTAAAAAAAGGGCTTTCTTTAAATAAAAAGTAGTATTACATTGCGTAGATTTATTATTTTATATGGCATTTACATTTATAGTCTGGGGAGAAAGAATGAATGAAAATACGAATTGGGTCAGAACCAAAACAATGAAGCCATGCTAAGATGGATAAAATTATAAATGTAATTTTTTAAAGTAACATATGGGACTTGGAACTTCTTTCTATTCTCTTAATCTTCAGCCATTTGTATGCATCCATTATACATTATATTTTGGATGCTGGCATACTTTATTCAAACATTCCATACTTGAGCGAACATAAATCTAGAACCTTTCAAACCTGCGCTTTCTTCTATTTATCTCACATTCACTAATGAATAAGAAAATAAAGAAGCTTTAATTATAATCTATTATACACCAAACTCAGCTGGATTTTGCTAAATAAATTATTTTTTGTTTTTAACATCACAAAAAGGGGAGGGATTTTAGCTAAGTGATTAGCGCGTTGGACTCCCACGCGGAGGTCCGGGTTCGAGTCCAGTGCTACCCTTAGATTTTTTTATTCCTAGGAGCCTCTATAGCTCACTGTTCGGTGATGGATAGTGTTGTCTGTAGCGAGAGAACACTGTCCGGGGGCTGGCAGTGCACTGAGAAGGCTCCGGACACTAATGACCATAGATGTTGAAGCGCCTTAAATTTAAAAAAAATACAGCAAAAAACTATCACAAAATCAATAAGCTAAGCTGGTACTAAAAACTTATTCAGAAATGAATTACAATGTAATGCAAATACGATGGCAGATCATACCATAAGCGTTTTATACTTTAAATATTTGCAAAAAATTAAAGAAGCAGATTTGATGCGATTTATATCTTCCATGTAATTTTATAATGATTGCTTATAAGACCTGGGATGTCGCCAATTTGAAAGTGTGTGATGATTGATTTGAACCATGACCCTAATGTAGATAAGCCTTCGGATATCTGTTTCCTTATATCATTAAGTGAAACGAGCGAAACTGTCATTAACATTTCCTCATATCATTAACTACTACATCTAACCATACAAGCGAAACTTAAAATAGTGCTCTATAAAGTGCCATTTGTTTATATAGTATCGTACCTTTTTTTTATCCACACATTATTGAGGATTAGATGCCGAATTTAAAGGACATCAGTTAAACGAAACTACCACTTTACTAAATGGCTTTTCCATTTTCGAATGATACGCGAAAGGGATCCCTAACGATTTTTGTCTTTTAATCTTTTTTACATAAGTATTTTACAAACATAGTTATATTCAGTTTTACAATAAAGTGTTTTTTGAAGGAGTGCAGGGAAGCTATGAACGTAAAGTTTCCACACTAAAGTGTGATTTTAAGATATTAGAAGACACGTTAATAACAATAATAAATAACAGACAAATTTGAAGAACACTGATAGGGAAAGATAAGAATTTCTAGAATGAGAAAAGTTTTGAATATTTCACGCAATGATTTATTAGTTACCAAGGCTAAGATATTTGTGTGCATTTTCAAGATAATGAAGTTCATTTGTAAGAGATTATATATTTCTCCTTCTAAAATGTAGCGAAAGGATTCATTTTGCAAGAAAGTAAAAAAGAACAAAACCAATGAGATTAAACCCAGAAAGTACTTACTCAGTATTTCAATTACAAAAAATAATGCAAAGCAATACTTGCATACAAAATCAATTATTTACAATTCAGATTCTGCAAAACCACTCACTTAACAGTTAATCTGCCATAGCTGTTCACTTGAATTCATTTAAATGCTTGGTAAAATTTTAATAGAATAAACATTTTTAATAGAATAATAAGTCAATAAACCCAAGGTTATTAATGAATATAAATCTGAGTTTTTTAATGATAGATAGTCAAGTGATCTAACAATTTTTTGTAAATAGTGGAATGATGTGAATAAAGTAGAATAGGGAAGAGAATAGCTTACTGGACTCCCACGCGGAGGACTCGGGTTCGAGTCCAGCTGTGCTGCCCTTAGATTTTTTTCTTCCTGGGAGCCTCTACAATTCACTTGACAGTCCCGGTGATGGGCAGGGTTGTCCGTAATGAGAGAACACTGTCCGGTGGCTCCGGGCGCCAATGACCAGAGATGTTGACGCGCCTTAAATTAAAAAAAAATTATTATGTTATGGAATGACATGCAGATGGTATTTAAATTTTATTATAAAAATAAAATAATAACATACAACTATGAGTGGAAGATTAAAACAGTATATTGGTGGGTTTTCATGGAATACAGATGTCATGATAATCAGCGTGAACGTATAAGGGGCGGTTTCAAGTTGCATGGCTGGGGGACAACTAAAGAACAGTCTTCTGGAAGATTCTATGGCGAGATTAATCAGTGGTTTTTCAAGATAAAGAGTGAAAAAAGTGAGTTAAGTAGTGAGTGAATTTATAGAGAAAAGTTTAATAAAAAAAAATTTAATAAACAAGGAAATAATGCATTTGACAAGAGAGTAAAATGCCACTCGAGTTCTTTCTAGCCCCTTACAAATATAGTATCTTTGAAGTAAATCTGATCTCTGTAAAAGTTACGACGAAGTAGTAAATAACAAAGGTGAGATATTAGTAGATTTATTCAAGGATAGTAATTTTATATTGTTAAGTGGCAGGTCACCAAGCGATAATCTCGGAAATTTCACATATATAAACTTTAATGCGCTCAAAATGTAATTGATTTGATCAAAGTGTAACATTGATTGTCTGCATTTAGTCAATGATCTCTCTATAGAAATTACTGCCTCAGAATCTGACCATCTACCACTAAAATAAATATGAATTATTGTACATACAATTACTTAAAACGAAAATACAAACCAAATGACATTACTAAAGACACTTTTAATTGGGACCCTAATAAATTTAGTTTTCAAAGAAACTCTTATGCACACGTCTCATGTCTACACTGCACATCTAAATACTGTTGATCACCTTTACTTTAACCTTGTCGATGCCGTATACAAAACTGCTAATAGTTTACAATGTTTTCAAAATAAGTAATCAACATTAACAAAACTCACACAGATCAAGTTTGTAGAAATGATAAGAAAATCGTAGAAATTAATTTAAAAAACTTTAAAAAAATGGAAATTATTTCACGAAGTTCAATTAATTTATGACAGCTCAAAGAAAAAATATCGGAATCTATTAAAACTAAAAAAAAAAAAAACTAACAACAAGAAACAATAAACAAACTAAACGAAAGTAAAGACAGTAAAGCATTTTGGCTAACCATACAAAATTTTGGCTAAATAATTATAGAACTAAAAACTATCAAAACAATCCGCTATCTATTGAACAATGGGTAGCATATTTCAAGTACTTTTATAGTAACCTAGTCCATATGTAGTAATTATTGTTTTAGTATCTAATCCGGTGCTAGACTGTGAGATAACCCTGAATTAACTTCAATTCTCTATTAAGAAATTGAAAAACGGTATAACCTCTGGTATAGATAATATACCAAATGAGTATTTTAAACATCTACCAGAAAACTGGCAACTCTATTTAATCTCTTTGTTTAACAAAATTTTAGTTTCTGAAAAAATTCCGGCCTACTAGTCAAAAGTCTGTGGTAACTTTGATTTATAAAAAAGGTAATAATGTTTCCCCAGAGAATTATCGCCCAATATCCCTTTTAAATACCAGTCTTAAAATATTCACATCTATTTTTCTCGAAAGATTATTTATCTGGAGTGAAGAAAATAAGTGTATTTCAGAATCGCAGTGTGGATTCCTTTAAGATCGGTCATGTAAAGATAACATCTTTTTGTTTAACACTATAGCTCAGATAAAATTAGGGTATAGGAATAGTGACTACTATGTCATATTTGTTGACTACAAACGGGCATTCGATAGTGTTAATCATAGCCTAAATGAAAAATTAAATCATTTAGGGCAAATTAATTCATATACTAATTGGTATGTATGAGCAGGCTGTGTTCAGATAAAAGTAAATGGAAAACTCTACGAAGAGATAAGAGTGACGAAAGGGGTCCTCCAAGGTGAAGTCCTTCCTTTTCAGCCTGTTTATTAACGATGTAGAATCGTTTTTCAGATCCAAAGAGGCTTATGGAATTCCAATTAATCAAACCACTGATGGGCTAATATCATTGTTCGCCGATGATGAGATTATCTTCGCAGACACATACAAGGATGCTAGAACTTCTTGCCGAATTCGCTACAATAAATTTATTAGAAGTAAACAGTTTCAAAACGAAAGTTTTGCACTTTCATAAAGGCGTACAAAATAAAAACAAAAAATTTTATAAATTAGGTAAAGAACAGGAAGTCGTCTCCTATTATAATTATCTGGGTGTTCAGTTCTCTAATACTAGTGTATTTCATAAGACGAGCATTTCAGCTGAAGCAAAACACGTTCTGCGGTAGGAGCCTTATTGGACATTTGTAATCAACAAAAAGAAGCAACTGCCATGAACACCCTTTTCTATTGTTCCGAGATATGGGGGGTTGTGATAGATGTGCCTTCACACTATTGAAAAGGCTTATTTAAATTTTTATAAAAGACTTTTTAATTTAAACAAAAATACACCATTTTGGCTGATTATATTGGAATATAAGGTAGTTCATTCATCCCTAAAAGTATTAAAACTTGCGTTAAACTGGGTTCTGATGGTTCTCAAAATGAATAGCAATAGGATACCAAAAACATGTTATCTTAAACTGAAAGAAAATCATCCGATTCAGAAGTCGATTACATTTAATTGGTATTCTCAATTATATGAAATACCTAAAAAAAAATAGATGAAAACTCTCTTTTGTCAGAAACACCGACCCAATACATTTTTTTTTTTTAATCTTTATGCTACAATCAGCGTGATAGTGCTGTAAGTAACATCATACAAAGAACATACATACAAAATGAGTGGAGAAGCTACCTACACTCCAAAACTATACAAAATCACTATTGAATCTTTTCACTTGAGAGGAGATCACGAGGCCTTTGTCTTTTAAGACGTCTATGAGGGTTATTAGGAAGTTTTCGGGAAGACAGGTGTTGAATTAAAGAGTTTGTGTGAAAAACTGAGCTCAATATTGAAAGCAATCATGTTATTTTCATTCCAGAAATTAATCAATTTCTTGCTGTATTCATATCGCCAGAAAACATCAAAGTCCTACAAGACGATGCGATTAAAACGAAATCAAAGAGGAGGTATATTTTTAATAAATGCGCTAGTAGAACCCTCACCTACATAGAAACACCGCTGTTAAACTGGAAAACATTTTCCAATGGAAAACCAATGTTAATTGGCAACCAACAACTTACAGTGTCCCCCCCCCCCCCCCCCACAACAAAGCATCAAATTCAACATCAAATTGCATAAACTTTATTTAAAAAATATTTCACCCAATCCTAAGTCAAATTGAAGATAATCCTGTTGTCTATGTGAATCCCAGAGTATGGACAATTCTCTTTTATGTGATTCTCTCCTGTTGTATATTTAATATTTGTGTTTGTGCTATTATTGTATTCAAAAGACAAATATGTACTTCCGAAAATTTAGAAACTCCAAGAGGAACTCCATATTAAGGAGGGAGGAGTTACATTGTCATATGTATTGGTTTACTCTTTAATTATCTAATGAACAACGGCTGCTAGCACTTGTTGTTCCTAGAAATTGTACCAACAGTTTTATTTAGCATCTCTGTGAGAAATGAAATAAAAAGAATATTCCTTTTTGTCACTCGCACTAGAAAACATGTCTCTTGTTCAAGTGTATATTGTGTAAGTCTGTATGTCTAGTAAATAAAATTTGTTCTAAAAAGGGACTTAACTAAATATAATAGAAAATTTGTTAGAAAATTTGTATCATTTGATGTGGGATATTTGGACAAACGAGAATGCCAAAGGAATCCGGGGAGAAGTTGTATTGTGCCCAATTTTCAAAAAAGGAGACTGGTTAATATGTGAAAATTATAGGAGGATTGCTTTATTCTCTACTGTCTACAAGATTCTGTTTACTGCTTTAAACAGAAAGCTAATAGCTCGGGTGTATACCAAAGTGGTTTCCGCACTGGGAGATCCACTGTGGATCGTATTTTTTTCCTAAGGCAGCTGCTGAAAAAGTCCTATGAATATAACGTTGACTTACAACACGTTTTTATAGATTTCAAGCAAGCGTACGACAACATCAATAGAAGTCAATTGCTATCAGCTTAGGCATACCATGGAAACTGCTTACACGAGTCAAAATAACCCTCATAGGCACCAAACGTAGGGTTAAGATCCAAGAAGCCCTCTCCGAGAATTTCAGCGTAAAACGCGGCCTGAGGCAAGGTGATCCTACCTCTACAATGCTGTTCAATTTGGCGTTGGGAAAAGCAATAATGGCAATAAAGACAAGCTCAGAAGGCACCATATATAGCAGACTAACACAACATATGGCATATGCGGATGATGTTGTAATAATTGCCAGAATAAGGGTGGCTCTGTCTGGAGCACTACAAAAATTTGAAGATGCGGCCAAACAGCTAGGTCTTGGTATAAACCAAGAAAAGACGAAATGCATGTTTACATCGAGACGAGAAGAAGAATGGAAGAAAATGGTCTAACTCTGTGATCATATTTTTCAGTCAGTGGACACATTCAAGTACCTGGGAGCCATAATCACAAAAGAAAATGACAGTGGCAAAAATTAAGGCATGAATTGCTGCCGGAAACATGTGTAAGTATGCCAAACAAAAGTTGCTCCGATGCAGAAGTCTGTCGCGAAAAGCAAAACTACTGGTATATAAGACAATTATTCGACCAGTGGTTACATATGCCAGAGTGAAAACCTGGGTTCTAACCGGGGAATCTGAAAAAATGTTGCTTATACGGGAGCGAATGGTTTTAAGGAAAAAAATGAGGAACTGAATGAGCGGTTTCCTGAAAGAGAATTTGCTGACCCATATTAAATTCGGTGGATAGGCAATGTTGAAAAAATGCCGAATGATAGGCTTCCTAAGAGTATGTTGTACGGTAAGCCGGGAGGGAAGAGACAAAGAGGACGTAACAGACTAAGATGGCTAGATGACACTGAGCAGGATCTCCAACATATGGGCATCAGAAGATAGCGAAATAAGGCTTTAGATAGATTAGTGGCATGAAATCGTTGGTGAGACCAAAGCATCCTTCAAGGATCGTAGAGCTGGAGAAGTAAGTAAGTAAGATTACAAAATAAATTTGTAATTCTAAAGTCACAAGAGGATTGTAGAAGCATAGGCAGGGTAAAAAAAAAGGATTGATGAGAATCCGGAACGAATTCTTCTGAAATTCTGAAATATTCTTATTAATATTCTAATTACTAATATTCTTAAGCTGGTGTAATTCTAAAAGTTCTAATTGATGAATAAGGTCGGATCTTTTATTAATATTTAGTTACCCTTGACTATAACCAGGTGTGGAACGTGCATTCTACCGAAATGCTGATTGACCGGAAGTGTGACTTCAGAGGATTAGTATTGAATTTCTTTAATTTCTCGAAATTGGCTTACGACTTCCTTTAAATTTGGAATGCTAACAACGCTATATATAAACGTATCGCTTTATTGGAAACATTTTTCTTGTAGAATTTTATTTGTAGAGACAACATGAGAAAGCTATGATATTAGATTTCAAATGTTATTGTGATTTTTCAATATTATTGGCAATCTTTTGTGGACTACAATAACTTCAAGTACTGTCTACCATGCGTACTAAACCCACCTCCTCTATATTAGGTTTGGGCAATTGAGTACCAATTTAAAGAAAATGTAAATTTTATAATTTGTATTAAATACATCAAGAGAAAGTCGTGACGAGATGCTGATGATACATCTATACAATAGGAGATTATATTATTATTACCTTCTTGGTTTCTGTTTGCCTTTTAATATCGTTTAGAAAGGCCATTGTTGATGTTGTGAGATGAGCATGATACACCAGCTGTAAATAAGCATAAATTGAGAAATCATTATTTGGAATTATTATTACTTTCTGAACAACTGTATTTTATAGAAAATAGAAAATTCACATACTGCTAGAGATGTTGCTTTCATTTCTCGTAGGTCAATATTTCGGAAAAAGTCGCACAGGAGAAGCTATAGATGGAAATCTTTGTTTATGATTATTAAAAATGAATTCCAATACTTCAATTATCTGTGATCATAAAATAAAATTAATTACAAACAAAGAAGTTCAAGATAAATGAAAGGCTCTTATTCAAACAGTATCAGGATTATTATTAAACCCCAAGAAAATTATAAAATCTGTTACAAACAATAAAATAATATATTTTTATAAATAAATAAAAATATTAATGGTTTTTAATTAGAGTAATGCTGAAATGCTTTGAATTCATTGCTACTAGCAGCTACTTCACGAAATAATTGTTTTCTCCTTGAATACTCTATATTTATGGTTGACATCGTGTTGTGCTAATATAGCTTTTTTTTAATATAATATCTTCTATGTATTGTAGCTATATACTGGGGGTTTCAGAATTGCATGGCACTATTTTAGGTATGTGTTCTGTAGCAACAAATAAACTAAAAGTTCATATACACATATGAACTGCCGGCTGGTTACCGATAAATCTTGCTTTGCAAGAAATGGGATTACTAATTTTCGAAATGGGATTACTAGTTTACAGTCAATTAATTTATTACAAAGATACTGAAGGTTTAAGATTTATTTATCGAAGTCCAAAAGTATAATACTAACAATTGCATATCGTTTATTTGTTTGACACAGTTAGTTTTAAACACCGTTTGCGTAAGTTCTGTGCGTCAGACAATATTTTTAGTATTATCATGGGAGTCACTACAAATTTGTTCACTTTTTCAGAACAAACAGACATGCTTTTAAAACTAGGGTGAGGTACATAAAAATGGTGTTGCTGCTGTTAGAAGATATCATGAGAAAATTTCCCAAATAATACCGAAATAATATCAAATCGTAAAACATTGAAAGAGACGTCTTAGGGTAAAATGGCACACTAAAGCCTGTACATAAACGCCGGTCGACAAAGATTTCGGTGAACTGCAAACGTTGAAGAAGATTGTCACTTCGTTTCGATGTTTCCTCTACCAGTGTATGGTGAACATTGCGCCAACAACAATTGTATCCATTTTACATTACCCATGTGCATGATTTGTTCCACAAGATTGTAGCAAGCGCACAAATTTCTCCCAGTGGTTAATTCAACAATACACACGAGATCCTTACTTTCTAAGCTGCCTGCTGGTTACCGATGAATCCTGCTTTACAAGAAATGGGATTACTAATTTTCGAAACAACCGTACTTGGGACGAAGAAAACCCTCATACGACTGCTACTACACATTAACAACATACCTTTTCATTAATTGTCTGGTGTGGTCGGTCTTCTTGGCGACCATCTAATCGGCCCCTTCTTTTTATCACCGAGGCTTTCAGGAATATCACATTTGCATTTTTTACAAAATTATCTTTATGAGCTTCTAGAAGATATTCCGCTTGTCAATAGGCAGAGGCTTTGGTTTATGCATGACGGTGCTCCAGCTCACTATTTTCATATTGTGACTGATTATTTAAACGCAACATATGGTAACCGATGGGTTGGTCGAAACGGATCTGTTAAATGACCACCACGATCTCCCGCTGTTAGATTATTTCTGTGGGGGGGGTGGATGATATCTATGGTTTATTCTACGTCTATTGGCACGCCAGAAGAGCTAAGGAATCGGACCGTGGAAGCCGCAGCTACTATCAAGCAAAGGTCCTGATGCTATAAGAAGTGCCAAAGATGCATGGATTTGTTGTCCTGAATCCTGCATTCAACAAAACGGTGGCCCCTTTGAACAGCTGCTCTGAAATATTTTGTTGTTAAATAAATATCTTTATGCGCCCCAATATATCTGTAATAAATTGATTTAAAACAAGTGTATATGAACTTTTATGTTTATTTTTGCTACAGAATACATACCTAAAATAGTGCCGTGCAATTCTGAAACATCTGTATTATATATATATAATACCACAGGTTATTATTCTAATTAAACTATTTAGATTTAAAGTCAAAGAACAAAAATGTCATTCTTTAAAATAATAAAATGTAAAGGCAATAAATGAAAGAAAATCAATAAATACTCACGCAAGGTATTTGCATATGCCCATGCTGAACATAAGAATACAAATAAATTCTATAACAACATCTCAGAAAGAAGAAAACCCTAAAAAAATGGAACTCAAGGATCTCCATCTTATAACCTCATTAATAAGTATTACCTCTCCCAACAAATTCAAAGAAGGAGAAGAATATGTAAAAAAGATATTATTAGATCTTAAAATAAACCAGACCAAGGGAGGGAGGGTATAAAAGCAATCAACCCCTTATTAATTATCAATCCCCGGCTACAAACACGCTCATAAACAATATTAGCTAATTAGCAAAGACCCGAAGAACATAAACCATGACCGATCATCAAAATCATCGAACCTCATAAGCCTCAAAAATTAAAAGAAAAAATACCGCACAAAACCAAAACCATAGGAGCAAGAGAGGAATAAGCAATCAAAGACTTCATATCAATCTGATACAAACACAAAATTTGATACAAAACATATCAACCTGATTAAAACACAAGAAAGTACATACAATCTTAAACCAATTAAAAAATACAATCAACATACAACATATTAAAAAATAACCCCATAAATACATATACTCATAAACAAAATTAGAGACACGTAAAAGACCATAACCCCCTTACTTCAAAAGAACACCCGCCAAAATCACAGAATCAGCAATAGGGGCCTCCATGTGGGCCTTGAGAAGTCAAAAATGAAAAAAATCATAAGCATTTTAATCAAAAAAGCCAAAATCAATGAAATATAGAAAATAGAAAATTACAATCAACCTCAATCAAAAAATAAAACACTCTACAAGAAGCCCTAATAATATAAAAAATAGCTAAACAACAAAGGCAAATATGCAAACAAAGTTATAAAACAATAAATTAAATAAAACCCCGCTCTCAGATGCTCAGGTTGATAGCCCAACCAAAAATTAAAGACAAATTTGGAATTAACGAAGATTCAAATAATTAATAAAATAAAAAAAAGGTTAGTTGTAGAAAAAGTAAGAACCATAAGAAAAAATAACAAGAAACTCTCTTCTATAATTCCCTGTCCTATAAACCATATATCTAGCCACAATCAATCATAAGAGCAACAATTCAAAATCTCCAAAAAAACCATACACATAAACAAAATATCACAACAAAAGAATATCTAATTACAGAATAATAGGTAAAAAACCAAAAGGTATGAAAATAATAAAATATACCTAACATCAAATAAAGAACTATAAATCACCATATATTTAATAAAGAAAGAAAAAGGGATCAAAAAATCAAATAAGCCAATATTCTTATCATCCCAAAATTGAAAGTCTAGAAATATTGTTATTACCATGACAACAAATTATTCTCACCTAAACCTATCGCACCCTCACAAACAGCAAAAGTAAAAAAAAAAAAATAAAATAAAATAATAAGACAAATGAAATATATAAAGAAAGAGAAAAAAAATAAAGAAACCAAAAATTCAAGTCTTAAAAGAGTAAGAAGCAAATGCTTATGCAAGGAACAAAAAACAATCAAATCAGAAAAAAATCATGGCCAGAAGAAGTACATAATAAAATCAACTCATCAGTTTTAATAGTTTAAAAAAAATAATGATCTTGTAAATCATAGATAGAAATAATCAGCAAGAAGAGCACGAACCTCATAATAATCCCCAAAATTAATATTTTCATAAACTACTCACTGAAAATTATATCAACTATAACTAATCTCCTTAACAACAAGAATTACATTCATAATAACAAAACATCCACTAAGAATAGGTCTAACACTAAATCATTCAAACTATCCTAATCGCAATAATATCAGGAATAATAATTAACATATTCTGATGCTCATACATCCTAACCATCTCCATACTTAGAGGAATGCTAGTCCTATTTGTTTACATGGCAAGACTAGCCTCAAACGAAATATTTCACACATCATGATCCATAGCTTTATTTATCATACCCTTCCTAGTTTCGTCTCTTGTTCTCTTCTTTATTGTGGATCAATTAGAAACTAGAAGAATGTGATCCACAATAAAAAAAGTATATTAAGAAACGAACAATTCATCTCCCTGCTTAAGTTATTCAATCCGCACAATACAGCAATCACTATTCTATTAGTATCTTACCTATTCTCAATGATAATCGCAGTCACTTATGTAACAAATATTCACGAAGGACCTTTACGCCTGAAGAGCTAATGAACAAACAATTACGTAGGACCCATACGTTACTCAAAATTATTAATAATTTATTAACTGACCAACCCGCTCCCTCAAGAATTTCTTTATGATGAAACTTTGGGTCCCTTCTGAGAATATGCCTCATAATCCAAATCATCACAGGGATTTTCCTAGCTATACACTACACCGGAAAAATCGAACTGGCATTCAGAAGACTAGTCCATATTTGCCGAGACGTTAACAACGGCTGATTACTACAAAACCTACACGCCAATGGTGCATCCTTATTCTTTATTTGCCTTTACCTCCATATTTAATGAGGAATTTACTAGGGATCATATAAACTTATTATGACATGAATGATAGTTGTTATTATACTAATCGTCATCACAAGAACCGTTTTGTTAGTGTACGTTCTTCCCTGAGGACAGATATCCTTATGAGGAGCCACAGTTATTTCTAATCTTCTATCCGCCATTCCATATCTAGGGAATGAGTTCGTAAAGTGATCATGAGGAGGATTCTCAGTAGACAACGCAACCCTTACACGATTTTTTGCCTTTCACTTCCTCTTACCTTTTATCATCGCCGACTAACAATAATCCACCATCTATTCTTGCCCCAAACGGGATGGTTTATCAAGAAACCCGCTTGGCCTGACAAGTAACTTTGATAAAATCCCATTCCATCCCTACTTTTCCATTAAGGACCTTATATGAGTGTCAATTACATTAATACTATTCATTCTACTAAATTTATGAGAACCAAGCATCCTTGGAGACCCTGAAAACTTTATCCCGGCTAACCCCCTAGTTACACCAGTCCACAATCAAAATCAAAGCCATTCTTACTTCATAAGAGATTTTTTGAGCTGCCGAACGAACCCATTCAAAAGATAAACCCCATAAACACCTAGGCCCGTGCAACAAAGAAAAAATAAAACCCCAAAACTAAAATTATAAACATTCATTATATAAGGAAACAAAACCCATAACAAAAATTACAACATTAACATAATTCAGGAGAAAAATAATAAATAAATAAATAAAATAAGGATAAGTCTGCTTCTTGAAAAAAAGCTTAAGGCCATCAGAGAAAGGCTGCAACAACCCTATATAACTACCTTATTAGGACCCTTACGCAACTGAATATTACCCAAAACACTGCGCTCTATTAAAGTCGTAAAGCCACCGCAACCAAAATATAAGAAATTAGAAACATTGCTACAAGTAAAAAAAATATACATATATAAATCCTGAGTTTATTGCACTAATCTGCCAAAATAGTAATATTAATCAAAACTAACAAAAGTATTCCACACAACACTAGGTCCTTTCATACTGAAGACTGAAGAGTATAATAAATTTAGGATAGAAACTGACCAGGCTCACGCAGGTCTGAACTCAGATCATGTAAAAATTTAAAGGTCCAACGACCTAGTAAATAGACTCCTGCATCCATAACTTATTCTAATCCAACATCGAGGTCGCAAACTCCTCCGTCAATATGAATCAATATGAACTCTCCGGCAAAATTATCTGTTATCCTTAAGGTAACTTAATCTTATACTCATAACCTATGGATCATAAAAACACTATAAATGAAATAAATAAATAGAAGTTATTTTAAGTTTACAGTCACCCCAACAAAATAGTTTAGTCTACTTAAAGCAAATAAATCCCCAAATTACTAAAATATAGAAACTATATTTAGAACTAATATTTATACAGAACTAGGTCTTCTCGCCCTACAAATATATTTAAGCTTTTTAATTCAAAAATGAAATTCTTCTAAGTTAAAGAAAGCTAATACCTCGTCCAACCCTTCATTCCAGCCCTCAATTAAAAGACAAATGATTATGCTACCTTAGCACAGTTAAAATAATGCGGTCATTCAATCCCTTATTGGGCAGGTCAGACCTTAAATAAAGAAACAAAAGGCCTTGTTTTTGTTAAACAGGCAGGCACTAAATTTACCGAGTTCCCATAATTTAATTATGTAAGATACTAATTCAATCGTTATTACAAAATATTAAAATTTAAATTAGTCATTCAACTAAATAAACAAAGTTAAAAGCAAATAATCTATAACGAAATAGATGATGGCTGATTTCAAGCCTACAAAATTCTCACATACATATAACTTATATAATTAATCCAAAGCTTATCCCTAAGAATATTAGAACTTAGCAGTAAAAAGAATATAATTCCCTCATACCGTCAACCAAGAACTCATATCGTATAATTCCCTCATATCATATAATTCCCTCATACCGTAATTAAACCAGATATTCAAAAGCGAATAACCTTTCAACACCTAGTTATCTTATCAATGATTTTCTTACTCTTTAACTTTACTTTTACTTTCAGATTTGGCTTAGATATCATTAGCCCTAGTCCAATTTGGGACACAGATTTTAAAAAGTGAAACAAAGAGTCAAGAAAGAACAGTTTCAAACATTTTTCGTTGCCTTCTTCCATTACCGGGATTTCACATTTTTTGAATCCTAAAGCTTGACTGTTGATGGCATGTTTCGTACCCGGTAAAATCCGAAAACATCTAGCAAGTGGTTTGAAATGTCGATTAACAATTTTCTTCTACACGGAATAAATACTCTGGACGAATACTTGGTTTATACCAAATAAGGACCCAGTTAAAACCCAAAATATTCAGGATTATCGTATGTTTAACATCCAATAAGGTACAATGTGCTTCTTGAACTTGAAAAGATTTCGATGGTCCAAATGGAATTTTTGTTCCGATGGTCCCAATGAAGAACTTAAGACGGGTGGAGTCCCAAGAAATTGACTGCAATCAGCAAAGAGGTTTCGATAACAGCTAAATATGTACTGTGCACCGAGTTTTTCTGTTGCCCATAATTTTTGAAAAATTGAACCAAAATATATTATAAGCACTCTGAAGTTGGAAGTCAGAATCTTTTCTCTTGGTTTAGAGTGACTCGAACTCAGGGATTTCTAGCTTGTTCTTTATTTTATCGAAATTGACCGTTTTAAGACCACTAATTTTTCTAAAACTCATTTTAATATGTACCAGTAGCAACTTTTCCTTTGAATATTTGTTTCGGGATTGAAAACATTCAAAGACCTAAAGGGTTAGTATTCTAAAGGTCATTTGAAGAGAACAAAGTTTCTGGACATTTGCTCAAGATGGCCAAACATCTTAGAAAGAAAATTTTCTGTTTTATTTTGGTTTGTTACTTTTATTTAAAGCCAGTTAACTTTTTTCAAAAAATGTATAAAAGCTTAAAACGTTATAAAAGCTGAAAACATACGGTCTTTCATATGCAACTATCCTAAGATGTCTGATTATCTTTATAAATATAAAAAGATAAATTACTGAGGATAATTAGAAATGTCTAATGTCTAGGGTAGCTAAAGTTAACTAATAACCAGCGCACATTTCAAATAAAACATGACCTATTAAAAAATAAATCAGTGATGAAATATATCATGAAAAACATGTGCATATTTAAAAATATGGATCAATAATATAGGTAATAATAATGGTTAAAAATATGGATAATAATATGAAGAGTTACTAATCAAAACATATTACGTCAATAACTGACGGATCTGATCGAAAACTTTTTGATATAACTGGACAAATTCGTGATGTGAAACCAAATAAAACATTTTCTAAGCCACTCAGTCTGTAATTACAACATCAAAAAGCACAAACAGTGAATAAAAAATAGTTATTTAATATTATTTATACAAACAAAGAATAATAGAATTTGATTTAAAAACATTGGAATTCATAAACTTCTCTGGGGGAAAAAAAATGGTTAAAAATAAGATGGGATTTTCAAATATATTATATTTTTTTTAATGAGGATGCAATAAAGGATTTCCCAATTTATACCTCGTGATTAATCTTTCCTGCTTTATAGTTTTCTTACATCCTTTAAAGATTGCATCAGTCCAAGAATTTGCTTGACAAAAAATTTGGATAATACTATACCCTATTTACAACAAAATTAACACTACGCACGATTCCTATACCATTTTCAACGGTTTCAGAGGCTTGAAATTTATTATGTCTTTTTAGTAAAACTCTTCTTTTTTTCCAGGATAACTCAAAACTTCTAAGCATCCTTCCAATTTAAGAAATAATCTAATCTCATTTTGGAAAGTGTTTTAAATTTTCTTCTGAGATGAGAGCTCTGCTCTATTCATTGTAAAATTTGGATATAAATGTTTATTAGGCTACTCTAATGGTAAATGAATGAAACCATAAATTTAAATTTTCGAAAAATGTTCCTATATGGTAAATTTGATGGAAACTACTTCATTATTTACTTAAATGACCATTTTTGCAGAAAATATTCTAGACTGATTTCGTATAGAAAATATTTTTGGTTTTTATTTACGTGGCAGATAATTATGTAAATTAGGAAAGTAATGCATCTTACGAATGTTATTCAATGTAAAAGTACTGAATATTAGACTTATATAAAATGCTTTATCAGATTCAAAATGGAAACAATTAATTAGACTAGAAAAAGAAACCTAATAGTAAAAATGAATATAATATAAATTGGTTACCTAGCGACTCCAATTTGTATGATGATATTGCCGGAATGTAAATATGAACACAAGAAGGAAAGCCTCTTACTTTTAAAAATAATTAAGCTTCCAATATTTGTCTACCAAGCCTTTGGTACTTGTGAATTGGTGAACTTTCACTTTTTTTTTGCCTGGCAGTATATGTACACCATTATCTGAATTTAGACTTTACTTTTTGGGTTATCCTTTTCTTTCAAAACTCTTTCTTTTGGTTATGCTAAACAGAAATGACAATTTAAATATTGTAAGTTTTGTTAGATGTGCTTGGTTCTAAAGAAAATACTTAGTTAATTGGTTTAATTTTCAATTCAATAAAGTTACTTAACTAAACATGGTAATTTTCTTTTATTTACATTATACTTTCTTTTATGTTGTATTTTTTGTATTATATTTTCCTACTTTGTTTTTTAGCTTTCTTACTTTGTCTATTTTTGTTTGTTATATCGACCTCTGCCTTTTAAGACGGCATACACAAGACAGCAATAAAAAACAACAAAAAGCTTGATAACTTAATATATGCAAGGATCTTTAGACAAAGATGCAAAAGACAATAAATTGCAAGATAGAAAGATAAATTTCTTGTTAAGAAAAAGAATTCTCTTGTGGTAAAATGGAGAAGACACAGATGATTGTTGAGTAAAATAGTTTCTAAATAAAATAGAAAAATAGATTCACTTAATAACATGCAACTTGGAAGTGAAAAAATATAATAGACTTTAATAAAGCAAAGACTACCTGGAATGGAAGGTTAAATATTTGTAGCACTTTTATTTTCATCTTTTATTTACAATCAATCACTCAATTTAATTTTAATCCATAATAAGATTTAGTTCATAAACACAAAAATGATTCACTAAAGTAAAAATAAACTGAAACTACTTCTCATAGACTTTATAAAAATGCTAAAAATCTGAAGCATATAAAAAATACCTGTTAACAGTTAATAACATAAATTAACATTATACCATAGATTATTGTTTAATTAAAAAAATTCTCATCTTATCTGGTCCAGTATCATACATTTCAGGATTCTAATGCGTTTATCGTATTTTATTTCGAAAAACTATTTTTATTAATAATTTTACAATAATTAAACAATATTATTCACATAGTTATTTAACAAGTATTTCTCAGGAAATTAAATCATTAAAAAAAAATATCTTAATTGTAGAATCTAAAAAAAAAATAAAATGGCGTCTTTAAAATGGTTCAGAACTTGGAAAAAAAATTATATATTAATTTAATAAAATCCCAAAAATTTATTTTTCTAATCAAATTCTAATTTACATTAAAAATATATATTATATATAAATTTAATTATTAAAATAATTTTATATAATTTCTGTGAATTTTTTTAAAATATTATAATACCGTTGATTTGTGACAATTTCACATAAAAAATGTATTGAATTAATAATTTAATTACGGAGTAATTTATAATAGAAAAAGATATATTAAAATATGCATTTTATAAGTTTTTTCTCCAAAATGATATCATTAGTATACAATAGCCCGTAAGCCCGGAAGTATCCTGGACTATAGGACTCCTTGGGAATGCCCTGCCACGTCCTCACTCTTTTCTTCGTTGGATCTGCTGCAGTGAACACTACCAATATTATAGTAAGTAAACTTAACATCATACTTTGGGTAAATTAATAGTTATTTATGATAATTCATTTCACAAATTATTAAGTAAACAGTTAGTATTTAAAAATTCTTATTTTTTATCGATTGATTTAACTAAATAATATAAATTAGGTCAAATGGATTTATAAGATTTTTCATGTAAAAAGGAATTCAGTTAAAATTTAATATTTGACAGTAATTCCGTCAGAAAAATAATATTTTATGTACTATAATATAATAAAACATGGATTTATAAGATTTTTTTTAAAAATTTCAAATGCTGATTTAAAAAAAAAATTAAATGAATAATTACGTCGTCCAATGAAATCCACTAATCCAATATGGCGTGATTATGACAAGCATCTTTAGATACCTACTTTCTTATGTTTTACAAAATTTATAATAAGGTTTAAAAAGTAAGTATTAATTTCTTTTGTATTTTTATTGTAAATAAAAATAATTTTTAAAAATTGATTTTAAATTAATCGATGGTCGATCTATAATATTGAATTTGAGATATGATGAGATTAATATCATTAAAGTCAGGACCAGACAACTGATGCACAGGTCAGAAGGGGCCCCAGAAAAGCAGACACACTTATATATAAGATAAATGTAAACAATTACAAAATAATATAAACAAGTTTTTTAACAAATTTGGAAATAAATATACAAACATATTATTATCTTAAATGAAAATCTTTCAGTGGAAAAAATGTATCGACATTTTTTTTTTTCCATCAAAAAAAGGAATCCGTTATTTTCCCTATTAAGAAAAACGAATGACATTTCAAATTACTTGATGTTACCAACAAAAAAAATTAAATATTTCTTTGATATGGCCGGCTCACAAAAGGAAGTGGCTTTTCTTTTTTTTTGACAAATGAACATTTTGCTAGAAAAAGTTATTGTGATGGTATTTTCGCGTTGAATGCCTACAATTCACTGTATGTTGTTCTGATAATTCAAATTTTTCTAATTTATTCCATATATCAGTTGTTTGCTACTGGTACTTTGGAACATTATTTGTTAAATCTACCTTCCACTTGAAAAACTTTTGCATAAATTAAAAAGTTTTCGATAGTAATTTTTTCAGCTGTTAAAACAATACGTTGTTTAGTTGATTTCTTGAGTCCATAGACTTTCCAAGAAATTATTGAAAACTGGGCTTGGAAACTGTCACAGTACAGAAAGGAGCATTCTAACTCACAAAGAATTTTTATTATAAAGATAATTTTTTTTTTTTAATTACAGTTTGTCTATTGTGTTTGTGAATGAGCAGGTGTCATTTAAAATAATGTTTGTATATGCGTTTTTTTTTTAAATTCAATTTATTGTTTATTTTTAATTATGTATTAATTTCCCGGAGTTAAAGTTATTTCGTAATATGCTAAGGAAATTTTTTAGCAGAATATGTTAGATGATTTCTGTATTTTATTAATTTTTTTTTTTTAAGTTTAGTCTATATAATTCTTTTTAGTATATGATATTTTTTGCAGTAAACTTAAATCACAGCCAAATTAATAAGTACAAAGTAATTTTTTTTTTATATATAACTTTTTTTTTTTGACGGGAATCCCCGAAAATATTTTTACACCCGAGCCCTGGTGTATGTTGGCCGGCTCTGTTTACAGTAGAAATATGGAGTCATTTGTGAAGAATAACCTATAAAAGTATTTCTATGCAAATTTTTTACTAATTAAAACATTATTGAAGTATTTATGATTAAAAATCAGATACCTGCTATTTGTACAAAGATCGATGCTTGCTTCCAATGAAGATAATTCAGTATTTTATGATATCCTTGTTATTTCATCAAACACTACTAGATTTTCTTCTTTTTCCCTTTTATTTTTTTTTGTAGAATGACATGTAATTTATATTATCCTAAATATATGCATAAATCACGAATTAGCTCTTAAAAGAATTTCTTAGTGACTTTCGATTATGAAATCACTTATTTCACGATGTAATTTTTTGTTTTTTAAACACTAAAATATTCACATTATTATTTACTTAGAAAAGTCTATTACAAAATAAAAAAATTAATATTATAATAGGCATATCTGTCTCGTAACAATTTTATTGAGCAAACTTCCTTAGCTGAATGCGACTTCTGAATGCGTAATTCTTCATTTCTAATTACAGGTATAACAAACATCACGATGACTACTTCACAATGAACACTATATTGAAACTGTTAAGTTTGTTTGTTGTGATTATTACCAATTCTTCAAACATGCAGTAAATTCTAAAATCTAACCTTCAAGTTTCAGGAATCAAGGTAAAATGTATTAGTTAAAAATTATAATTTCTTTTTTAAATTAATAAAAATAGAAATTGTGCAATCCTTAAGTTTTTTTCTTCATCGCTGTTTCATTTTGTCGGATTAAAGAATGATCACTATTTAAAACAAGCGTTGGTTGGGCCCGGCCCAGCCAACATTTTGCCTATTTTATTAACAACGATCAAACATAACTATTATTCACTTTGATCACTGTTTAAGTTTCACATAATTTATTCTATATTTATGAATTTTGAATTTAACTTATTGACAAAAAGAATCATTCAAAAATACACTTCATCAGTAAAATGTAAAGCAACACTAACACTTGTTGAATAACTGTGAGAAATTTATCTTCCCCACTACTATGGGTTTTGGATATAATTTAATTTAAAAAAAGCCGATTACTATTGGAGGATTTATATTTGTCTGTTTTCTTTAATTATCTGACATTTGTAAACAGAAATTATGGTGTCTATTTATCATATTTCAGCATAATGAAATATTTAAAACTATTTTTCTTAGTTTTCTTTTAACGTTTGGGATTACTAAATAATACTGTAAATTGTAAATGTATTTTGAAGAAAAAAAAAGTTATATAACTCATTAAAAAAAAAAAAAAATGGGTCACTCATAAATCCCCATTAATTGAGCATATCCAGTAACTTCTTGTAGTAAGTTACTTACAAAATTTAATTTAGCTGAAACTATTGATTGGCACATTTCAACACTAATACTTGTAAATTATTTATTAAACAGGATAAAGTCTTTATTTGGTAAAAATATTCCTCAATTCTTCATGCCTTTATTTTGACTTCGTCTGTTTAAGTGAACCTGGCTAACTCAGGACATTACAGATAACGAACTTGGTCTTTTTAGTTATCATGTCTTTCGTACGGATAGATCTTCAATTATATCTCAAGAATCTCGCGGAGATGGTGTTCTATTGCTAGTATCATGCCAAAAATAAGTAATCTTCCTGGCTATTACCATGCAAGAATAATAATATTGAACAAGTGTTTATTCTGATGCGTTTACATAACCGCAAGTTAATAAATTGGTAATATTTATATTCCTCCCAGTTCTCCATATGAATCCTATGCCTCACAGTGAAGATATTGAATTGTTTGTTCTTAGCAATAAAAATGCCTGTTTCGTGTTAGTTGATGATTATAATTTACCTAATTTCACTGAAGTGTCTTAAGGATGTGTGCCCACTCTTCTGCTAGAGTGGTAATTGAAGCATTTTCATTCACAGATCTAACCCAAATAAAGAATGTTTTAAATCGTAAAGACAGAATTATAGATCTTGTACACATTAATTTACCTGATTCTAATAAAGAAAGTGTGATGACTTCTTAGTGCCTGTGGATGTACACCATCCGTCTATATACTGATTTCATTTGAACTAGTTACTAACAGTTATGTCGATTATCATTGCTTGCAGTATGATCTCAATAACTTGGAATATGGTACAAAGAATGCATTTTTTGCTAACACTGATTGGTCCTTCTTAACTTATTCTGATATGAACAAACACAACTATACCAAAGTTTTGAAGTGCTATATGGTGCAATACGGGAATATGTTCCAGCCAGATGCTTCAAAAAAGGTAAATATTCTCGTTGTTTTACAAACGAGCTCAAGTCTTATCACTAAGAAAAAAGTTGCTCATATTCACTACAAATAATCCGGCTTACATGCTGACTATAATGCTTTCTCGCTTTTGAGATCTAAGTGTAAAATAGCTGTGAATTGCTATAAGGCATTTATTCAGAATGTTGAGATTAATTTAACTAATGATGTTATAGTATTCTGGAGCTATCCAGTAGTCTGAAAAGGCCTCCTGGTTCACCTATCCAGATGTCCTATAAAGATTGCCCTCCAAGGATGGTGCAATTATAGCAGAATTTTTCAAGTCTCATTTTTTCTTCTGTTTTTTTTTCTTGTAATAAGAGTTCACATTCTTATGTACCGGATTCAGAATGTTATTTTAATTCAATTAGTATAGGTTGTTTTCAAGTTAGTCCCTGACCTTGCTAAGTTAAATAGTATTCTCATTAACAAGAGCTCTGGCCATGATGGGATTCCTCCTTCTATCTTAAAAAACTGTAGCCTAACACTACACTTATTGACCTATTTAGTCTGACCTGTGGTGTATTCCCACAAGTTTGTAAATCATGTTTTGTTGTCCCTATTCATAAAAGTGAAAGTAAGTCTGAAGTGACAGACTACCGACCTGCATCTACTTTATCTATAGTTATGGTATTTGAAAACACAAATCACTTTTTAAAAAATTTAATTTTATTAAAAACACAGATACACAGTATAACAGCTCGAAAGTAGTGAAGAGACAACAATAATGAAAGTTGGGAGTATTTATGCAATTATTATGTTGTGTCGGCAAAGTATCAAATGCTCGTGGGAACTGCAGTCGTAACTCCTCCCTCCTTTAGTTTAGGGCTGTCCTCAGCCCTTAAATAGGTAGTCTTGGGTAAACCTGTGGTCTTCCAGCGGGGTTAGACTCCTGGGCTGGTTCTGTTTCCGGTCAATCCAAATTCCTGCGTCTTTTTAATTGGCAGTATTGGTTTGGCATATTAAATACACAGAGAAAATTATAGTAATTAGTAATATTATAAAAAATATAAAATTATGTTCATCAAGGGGGAGTTGCTCTATTTCTTCTAAGGGTTTGATATTAATGTTGGCCTCGTGTATTTGCTGAAATGTGAAATTGGTATGGCATTTATGTTTAGGTATTTCTAATGGAATTAAAATATTACTGTCCCAGTAAACATATGGTTGAGTAAAATTGAATAACTTTTCTGAACTGTTAAGTGATAATAAAGTAATAAGTTTCGGATATAGAATAATTTTCTTATTGTTGACAATTATAATAATTTTACTTATATTGTAAATTAAGTATTGGTTTATAATTGGTATATTTTACAAAAGGTTCTACGTTTTTTATTACTAGAGATTTACAATTCTTTAATAATTTATCTTCTAATAGTTGTTCAATACATTTGTTTTCAACTAAAGATGTATTTTTACAATAGTAATTGTTATTTATCGATACACAATCGCCTGTGAGAACTTCGCTATACCTAAGTAATAAGGAAGGATGTTCGTTTGTGGTAATGATTTCTTCGTTTTTATAAACGGGGTATGATAACAGGAAGAAGGTTTCGTAAGTTGGGGATTGTAGGGGTACTTGAATAAAGTAGGAGATGTATTCATCTTGAATCGAGCAATGTAGGGTACTGAGGTGCCATATGATTTCTGGTTCGTCAGAGATTAGGGATACTTTGGAATCTCTTATTGTGCTATCTAGTTCTTTATAAGTTAATATACTAGAATGTAGTTTACAGAACATTAAACTGGTATCTAGATCGTTGACTTTATTATAAATTAGCATTAAATTGGTAAATAAAAATCAATAATGTTGATTTAATTCTATTGTGTTAGATTCGTTTGCTACAAGTTTAAAGTAGTTAGTTAGTTTTAAGTTGTTTGCATGTATGATTTTAATGTCTTTGTTAAATTCCTCTACTAGTATCTTGTTTAAAGTCAGTTGCTGTTCGACGTTATGTGTTAAATGATACTCATTAGTCTGTACTTTTTCCAAAATTTCATTGTATCTTGCCTTGTCGTTAGCATCCATATTTCCCGTGAGCCAGGATATTGCTGTACCGAGCCCATTTATTAGTCCACGTTTGCTCCTGTGCTTATTAGTGTGTAGATGGTTTAATTTTGTTTTAGTGTATTTTAAATGTAGTTTAATCATATTGGTATAGTGATTGTCTTCAGTCTTGGTGCTAAGGAGGTCTAATGATCCTTCTGTATTGTTTAATTCAATTTGTAGAAATTTTGTATTAATGTTTTGCATATATGTATAAGTTTAGTTGACTACAAATGATTCCTGAATTTTGACAGGGGTTATACCAGTTGTTGAACTTAAGTCAGTCATTCTGTACGGAGCCACCGGGACCAGGACCAGGACCAGTGTCAAGAGGAGCATTTTGCCCTGAAGCAGATGTTTTGCTTTTTATTTCTTTTCTGGGTCTTTTCATGCGGTTGGGTTGTAATTTAAATGTACTTTGTTGGTTCATTTTAGGATTAGTCGCTAACCGTTTTGTGTGATCATAGAGTACTCTAAAGTATTTCGGTTTGTTCTTTTTGTGGAATGTTGTCCTGATGTAGGGTTCGTTAGGAATTCTTTTTCACGTCGAATATTTAGTATGTCAGTACGTTTTTGTTTTTCTTCCTCTACCTTCTTTTTTATAAGTTTATAGAGTAGTTTTAGTCGTTCTAAGTATTCGTTGATTCTTTCCTCTGTTATTAAGGTTTCTGTCAGTCCATTTACGTACGTGTTTTTTGATGTACCGAAAGTTATCTCCATGGGGGTTAATTTCAAATCAGAATTTAAGCTGTTATTGAAAGCTATTATAGCTAGCTTCATATTGTCTTTAGGATTGTTGTTTTCCTTTTCTATTTGGATGGCGTTTAGTAATTCAATTAGAGTAGAGTATGCTCACTCTAATAAACCTTGCGAGTCAGGATGACCGGGGGTAATGTAATATGGTTCGACTTCGTATAGTTTTAGGAAGTTTCTTAAACCTTCATTGTCGAATTCTCGACCGTTGTCCATTTGTATTATTTTTGGGATAGGGAATAGGGAGAAGTAGTCATTGAGGCAGGTTTGTATTTCCAATTGGTTAAGACTTGTAAGTGGGTAGGCCATAAGTTTTTTCGAAAAACAGTCTATTATTGTCAGGAATTTGCGTTTGTCATATTGGAAAGTATCGAGCTGTAGTTTTTCAAAAGGTTTCTCGGGAGTCGGTGTAAGATTGTAATCAGTTCGAACTGGTCTCCTGTCATATTTTACTTTTAAGCAAGTCGGGCATTTGTTTATATAATCTGTTATGTCCCTTAGCATTGAGGGCCAATAATATCTTTTACGAATATGGTTATAACTTTCATTAATACCGCGATGAAAAGTTTTGCTCACATGGTAGTTAGATGTTATTTCTTTCTGTTCTTCAGGATTAGTAACATCTAGGTTCAGCTTTTTGTACCGTTTAAGTTTTATTGTATCGAAATTATTAATAATTACATTTTTAAAGTTGTTAAAGATGGATTCGTATACCTCTTTTAAATGGCCTTCTTTTGAACAGAGGACTCCATAAGTGGTTCTTGGTTTTAGGTATTCAGTACAAAGGGCTATTCAAGGATCAGTTGGTTTTGTTCTGTATTAAGGATTTTATGGTCGTCTTCTATAGTTACTTGTTCGTTAGAGCTATCTTGTGAGTGAATTGTTTGCACACTTAGGTTTTCATTACTATCGTTTTCGTTTCAGTATTCTCTAAGAAAATCGTCAAGTACTTCTTCGGCTAATTCGTCTAGAGCGTTAACTCGGTGATTAGGTATTCTAGATAGTGTGTCGGCAACATTGTTAATTTTTCCCCGAACGTATTTAATTTCAAAGTCAAATTCTTTCAATAAGACTTTCCATCTAATTAACGTTGAGTTCGGTTCCTTAATACATGGAGCCACTGCAAAGGCTTATGGTCAGTCTGGATGAGAAATTTTCGGCCATAGAGATAAGGGCGAAAATGCTTACACGCCCAAACTTTTGCTAAAAGCTCTTTCTCTAAAGTAGATAAGTTTGTTTCATGTTTATTAAGTGTTCTAGAGGCATAGGAAATTGGAAGATCGTGCCGTTCAGATATCTGTGAAAGTACTGCTCCAATTGCAAAGTTCGATGCTTCTGTAGTTAGTAAAAATTGTTTAGAAAAATCCGGTAATTGTACGATTGGGTTGTTCTGCAGGAGGAGTTTGTCAAAGGCTTCTTTATATTCTTTGTTATCTGGATCAATTTCTGTGTCCTTTTTTAGTGCAGATGTGAAAGGTTTAGTGATTTTTGCATAGTCCTTTATCATTTTTCTATAATAGCCTGTTAATCCCAGGTACTGTTTAATTTGCTTGGTTGTCTTTGGGATTGGGTAATTTTTTATAGTTTCTAATTTTGAGGGGTTAGGTTGAATACCCTTATCTGAAATGATGTGACCTAGGTATAGAAGTTCGCGTTTGAAAAATTCCGTCTTGTTGAGCTGAATTTTTAGGTTGTATTCTTTTAGTTTCTTAAATACGGATTTCAAGTGTTTGGAAATGTTCGTCTAAGTTGTCTGAAAAGATTATAAACCGTCCATGTAAACCGGAACGTTAGGTGTTCTGGAGAAAATTAAATTTATTGCGCGTTGGAAAGTCAGAGATCCGTTTTTCAGACCGAAAGGGAGACGAAGGAATTCGTAATGTCCAGTTTCTGTCGAAAAAGCTGTTTTAGGGACTGATTCTGGCTCTACCTCTATTTGATGGAAGCCAGAAGCTAGGTCAATGACCGAGAAGTAGGTAGCTCTTCCAATCTTTCCAAAAAGATCTTCTATGTTCAGAAGTGGATATTTATCCTCTATTGTTTTTTCATTTAATTCCTATAGTCAATAACAACTCGAATTTTTCGTTTTCCTGAAGCGTCGAATTTTTTTGGCACAACCCAAATAGGGGAATTGTAAGTTGAATTGGAGTGTTGTATAATTTTGTTTTGTAGTAATTTATTGATTTCAATTTGAACGTCTGTCCGAAATATTTGAGGATACCTGTAATTTTTAGTATAGACTGGAATTTCGTCTGTGGGATTGATCTTATGTTTCAGTAAATTTGTGCTTGTTAATTGGTCATTCTCTCTAAGTATAATTTCTGGAAATTCTTTTATTAGGTTAATAATTTTAAATTTTTCGTTTTCGTTCATGTGGTCAGTACGGAGTAGTTGCGGAATTTGGTCAATTATATCTTTATGAATTTCGGGACAATTGGTCACTAATTGATTTGGTTCAAAAATTGTTTCTAATTCCTCGACTTCCATCGGCTCTAGACATATGGTCATGACCTCGTTGGAATACACTAAACATTTACATTCGTTATTGTCTACATTTACTACTCCTTCTTCGATGTTACATGTTACATGATGTTATATTTATTAGTTTTGACGGCTTTAATTAATCCAGTTTTAAGGTTGGGCATTGGCAACATTAAAACCTGGTTCTAGTTTAACTTCTTTACTATCGACTAAAAATAATAATTCATGTGAACCATTTTCGTACTCTAACATATTTTTCTCAAAATTTACATTTGCTTTAATTTCACTTAAAGTTTCGTGTCCTAGTAATATATCTTATTTTGGCGAGAACTTAAATAGATACATTTTTATTTTGTTAGTTTGGGAAAAAACATTTTCAGGATTGAAAAAATATATTCTGATCCTTTACTCATTCCTGTGGGTGTTTTGACTATAAAATCTTCTTTATATCTTGGGCAGTCTGCAGGAACAATAGAGGGGTCTATATAGTTTTTCAAGGGTCCGGTGTTAACTAACCATTTCCTACTATGAAATCTAAAAAGTAGGGCAACGATTTATTAATTATGCTTAAGTCAAACTGTCTGGAGGGTCTCTGAAAAATTTGGGGCTTGTTTCTAAAAAATGATCTGTAAGTTTGTTTAGGGTTTCAGTTAGTGAGTTTATTTGTGTTTGCATACTGCTAATTTGTTTATGTATGGGTGTTATCCTGGGGTTTTTCTTCTACATGAGTTAACTCATATGGGGATATAATTTTTGAAAATATGAGATGGATTTGTTCTACTCGTGCGCATTGTAACTGTGTTTTGATTGCTGTTGAAAATTTCTGCGAAATTGAAAATTGGAACTGTCTGTTGGAATGGGGGTCTATATGGCTTTTGGTGATTTTGTATAGGCGGTGGTGGTTTGTGATGTGGGATTTTATAAGGTTGTGTGTCTATTCGGTTTATTGTTTCGATTGTGGTACTGTATTTTAATTGTTGCAGAATTATACTGCAATCGTTAATGAGTCTGTTTCTAGCATCGTCCAAGTCTTTTATCTATAACAGTTGTAAATGTGCACCAAGTGTGGGGTGAACCCCATGGACTAATGTTCTCACTGGTGTGGCATTTAGTTGTTCGATTAAATTTTTAAGTAAGTTGCCTGTTATACCGTCCAATTTGTACCTAGTTATTACTGTTGTTCGTTTTTTGTCCAGTCTATTCACAAATTCTATAGGATGTTCCTTTGATTAGGCCTTCATTTAGGCTAGTTCTCCTATTAAGTCCGGTATAGTTCTGTTGTCTGCGAAATTTTTCTTTAATGCATGAGTTAGTTCTAGTATATTTGAACAAGTATTATTGAAGGCTACTGCTTCAGCAGGACCTTCTAGGTGGGACATGGCTGCCTTGAAGAGCAGCCAATAGTTCCCTTCTCTTTCTGAAATGCTTTCATCACAAAAATCTGTATAAAGTTCCTCACATGTAGACACAAAATGGTGTAATTTGTATGAGGTTCCATCACATCTGAGGATGTATTTTAAAATTTCGTGTGGTAGTGGTTTAGAAATGTTGAGAGCCATGTTAAGGTTATCAAGGGAGTTAAGTCTGGGGGGTTTGATAAAAGTACAGGAATTAGGTATAACGAAATTACTCACAGTATGATGTTTTTGTGGTAACTCCGGGTCCTCCTCTTCTGAAGATGAGGTTGAGTACTTTCTCTGCTGTCGGTATGCACGCTGTTGTTCGGGCCGTCTGCTTGCCAGCTTGCTGATTTAGGTGTTTTCTTCTCCAAGAATTGGTTGAGAAACAGCGGATAAGGAGTCAGTACTCGAGTTCTCTAGTGCGGGAAGATATCACGCAAAAATATTGAGCGATGTAAGTCAAATGGACGTACTTTCAAATGCTTTTGAGAACTTCCGCTGTCCCTGTTCACGGGCGCCAGTTATGGTATTTGAAAACACAAATCACTTTTTAAAAAATTTAATTTTATCAAAAACACAGATACATAGTACGACAGCTCAGAAAGCAGTGAAGAGACAACAATAATGAAAGTTGGGAGTATTTATGCAATTATTATGTTGTGTCAGTAAAGTATCTAATGCTCGTGGGAACTGCTGTCGTAACTTATGATGCTTAAACTATTTGAGAATTTAGCCACTGATTTTTTTTCTGCTCAAATTCATAATATAATTATTCTCCAGCAGCATGGATTTATGAAAGGAAATACCACTCTTACCAATCTTCTTGAATTCCAGCATGTTGCTATGCAAAGTATTGAAGAACATTTGTAACTTGATAACATATACACCGACTTCACGAAAGCCTTTGACAAAGTAATAATAGAATTATTAATAAAAAAATTAGGAATATTAGGATTTCATAGTAAAATGCTACTTTGGCTCCAGCAATATCTTTTGGACAGAATCTGAATTGTGAAACTCCCTACATGTACTTCTTTATCCATATTCTGCACCCGCTGGAGTTCCTCAGGGTTCCCACCTTGGACCAATCCTTTTCATGTTGTAATAAACGATATTACAAAACTTTGCCGGATGTCTCTTTCGTTCTGTATGGCGATGATCTATAAGTTATTTAAATGCATTGAATCACAGTCAGATTCGATTATTCTACAAGAAAATCTCAACAGATGACTGGTGTAGTAAACGTGGTCTACTGCTTAATGTAGCCAAATGTTCATTCGTTACTTTTATAAGATCCACAATTCTTTTTCTCACTAGTTATCATTATTTTGGAAAAATTTTGATCTGTCCCTGATCTTGGCATTCTTTTCCAGTCCAATCTCCAGTTTAACATACACATTAAAAATATTATATCTCTGGCATCCAAACAACTTGGCTTCATCCTCCGTTCATCAGCTGATTTTCATAATCCGCAGTCACTCCTCACACTTTATAGATCCCTTGTTAGTCCAATCCTGGAATACTGATGCCAGTTTGGGCACAATACCAAAAATCTCTGGATCAGATTTATAAGTGTTCAGGGCTCAGAAGAATACTATGTTCCGGTTTAAAAACCCTCTTTTTAACGTCGTAAAATCATGTTTGCTGCTCCTATATGTTCCGTTATTTGCTAGTGATGTAACTATTCACTGATAAGTGGGCTCCTAAATATTAGAAAAATTCAACTTTAAAAAAAAAAAAATTATAATAAGAAACTAATATTTCAATCATCTGAATAAACTTAAAGGCTTGAATTTTGTCCATTAGCCTAGTTTATCCATTTACATTAAAAAATTCCTTTCTTATTGTGTACATAAATGTGTAAATATAAAATGCGACATAAGCCTTTATAATAAAGAGCAATAAGTAAAAGAAAACATAAAAATGTAATTCTCTATTAAAGATTAAATTGCGGCAATGTAAAAGAATCTATAAATCTATATTTTAAAATCTGTACACAATAATTATTTAATTGTTTATAGCTCCTCTCTTTTAGATATTCAGTATCCAAAAAGTCATATCCCGTATAAACCATACATTCAGCATACTGAATTCTCCAACTTAGTATCTCTGATATATAGCCTTGAAGTGATAAGACATGCTCCACCTTCTCTTTATAACATAAGAAAACAAATGAAACGGTACCTGTTTCTTACACCACTAAAATTCAAGTTTCAGACTCTTGTTTCATGATTTATGTATTCATTTAAGATATTTAAGGATCATTTTTATACCAATTGTAAAATGGAGAATTTTGAAGAATATTAATCAGTAAATCATTTTTTTAAAATTAATCTCTCATTTCATCTATTATTGGGTCAACAGTCTCCCAGGCTAAATATTTTGATATCCTCTACTAGATGGGTATAACTATACTTTTGACAGAAATTTAAAAATCTCTTGAACTGGAATTGTTGGTAGAGTGAACTAAAACTTTTTTTATTGTATTTATTTAAAGTTCAGACTAAAAATGAAAAAATAATAATTTATAATAAATTACATGATAGGGAAGGGATTAGCACAATGGACTCCCGCGCGGATGTCCCGGATTCGAGTCCAGCCGTGTTGCCCTTTGATTTTCTTACAGCCCAGTGACCTGTGATGGACAGTGTTGTAACGAGAGAACCCTGTCCGGAGGCCGGCAGTAAACTGAGAAGGCTCCGGGCGCCAATGACCATAGATGTTGATGAGCCTTAAATTAAAAATCTGGTGTGAAACACTCATACAAATTTCTATCACTCCAGTTTTCCAAATTGTAATTGACAAATTTTATAGTTTGTGTATCAAATTTGATGAAATTCGTTGGTGTTCGTCGAAAACTGAAAAAAAAAATTTCAGTAAAAGCGCACTTCCGGTTTGCTTATTTTTTTTTTTTTGAAACTCGGAATTTTTCCCATCTATTTGTTTCTAATTAATTTTGATTGGATGGTAGAATAGTAAAATCGACTATGATAGCACTTTAGAGGAAAACCTAACCCGCCCCTCCCCCAAAAGTGCCCTTAAATGCATTTTCTCGGAGAAATGTTACAAATAGAAATTGTAGACCTTTGTATGTGTAGTTGACATTCTAAGTTTAAAGAAAATCGTTGGAGCCATTTTCGAGAAAATTGCAAAAAAGTAAAAAATCCAACTAGTAAAGTGGTACTTCCGGTTGAAGAATTTTGACCACTGACCTACTGGCGGATAATGGTGAACCTAAAGGGAATATCAAGTGTGAACTTTCTGCGATTTCTTGTTTTTGAGCTATGCTGTCCATATACACACACACACACACACACACACACACAGACCATTTGCTAAAAGCCACTTTTTTTAACTCAGGGGACCTCAAAACGGATACTTCCGGTGAAAACTCGATATCGAAACTTCGGCACGATTCGGAATTTCAACAACATATTTCTTTTCCGACACATTTCATTTCAGATTCTTTGTCGCAATAGAAAAGTAAGCCATGGCTAGTTGATACAAACTGTTTTCACAGCAATAAGAAAGCTATAACAGCAGACTTTGCAGATTATAACGCGTGCTTTTAAATTTATTTCTAATTATATTCTGGTGAAAACGCAATTTTGAAACTTTAACAGCATCGCAGTACTTCTCCTTCTTAGGAGTAAAAGAAAATAAAAAATGTCCATTAGAATTATAATAATTGCAGTAAAACAGTAGTCATGTTATTGTTTCATACCATATTTTTGCACATGGTAAATCGTGGTTCCCTTGGGATTTCTTTATTTCCAAATTTATTTCAAAATTTTGGTTCTGATTAGGCAGAAACTTCTGCAAAGATGGTCATTAAATTCTACCCGAATTATACGAAAAATTGAATTTTATTATTTTTTGTTACAGATAATGCGGGTGTGGTTGCTAACGGGAGACTTAGTATTCTTTATTATCAAAATTAATGATTATTTTAACTTGTGCGTTAAAAATAAATTAGTCCACGGATATTCTAAATTCCGACCAGACTAGTAATGCGATCTACAATATTAAACTGTGTCCTGTGTCCAGTGTAATGAAGAGGAAGATGCAAGCACATCGAAGGATATGTAACTGCAAGAGATTGTTACCTATCCCAACCTACAGCAACAAAGGTAGGCTGGGGAATAATAGTGGCCCATGTTTATGTTGTGTCTGGATTCTCCATAATATTATTGCTATAAAAATCTTGGAATAAAATGAGCTCGGTTTAAATAAATTCAGAATAATAATAATTCCTTCAAATTATGTGATTTGGCATGCATTTGTGACGCATAAATTCTCTAATATTACTTAGTCCTTTTTAAAGATTGAATATTTGATACTAATGAAAATAGGATATATTTCTTTTAATATTCATTTTAGCAAAAATCTTCACGCTGCAAATTCTTAGACTTTTTTGAGTTTAGTTTTCCATTCAAAATAGGTTCATTAATAAAATCGTCAAATACATAAATAAGTTTCAAATAATTTATGTTAACAATGATATATTGCATGATACTGTTATGAAGTTTATAATAGGAATTATAATTATTTAATTATACATTTATATGGCCACTATTAATATTCTTCTTCGGAACTTCCAGTCCAGGTAGAGCAGAGTGGGTGAGTGAATTCACAAAATTTTTCCTATTGCAAGTTGTGGTTGTGTAGATGTTTCTCCTACAAATTAAAAAAAAAAATCTGGTGGAAACCCTCACACAACTTTCTCTTACTCCAATTTTTCAAATTTAAACCTAATTGACAAATTTTATACTTTGTGTACCAAATTGGAAGAAATTCTTTGGAGTTGGTTAAAAACTGAATAAAATGTTCAGTAAAAGCGCACATCCGGTTTCCTAATTTTCTTCAGTAAAAACGCACTTCTGGTCTTCTAATTTTTTACAAACACGGCATTTCAACAACATATTTAATTTTAATTAACCCTCTTGGATACCGTCAATATTCTTGTATCTGTGTCCAGCGTCGCAAATCTGCGTTGCTTGTACTTTATCAGTTTTCGATAATCAAATGGGTCAAATTTTGTTGCGAACAGAATACTTGATTAGTAAACAATGAAATGATATAAAAAGTTGGTTGTCTAGAGATCATTTTATTTTTTAATCAGTGTAAACAGATTCTTTCAAAATATATTTCGCTATACAGAAGACTAAAGTTAAATTTATTTAATATTTTTAAATTTTATACTGTAAATAAAGTGGTGTGGTGTTTTAAATTAAAAATTTATACCCATTACGAAGTCTTTTCATTTAGTTTATTTTTGACGTATAGTTGAATTCACTTTGTTTATAATATGTTAATCTTTTCATGCTTTTGTCAACATTGTTGCATATTTCTTGTTTTGGTTTGTACCACTGTTTCTATACTGGATTTAATTACCATGAATACAGTAATCTAATCCGATCAGTGAGGTACAGTATTGTTGGTCTGCTTCGGAGCGTGTCAGATTCAGCAAATAATACAGTTTGTGATTTCAAGTGTTAATTATAATTTCTTTTCAAGTGTCATTAGAATCAAGTGTCATTTTTGTGTGTAAAAAAATCTAAACATTTGCAAGTAATTCCCGACGAGGACAAGAAATATTATATTTTCGATAGAAGAAGATACATACACCAAAAGGTAATGTATATATACCAAATGATATAGTTGGCTATTACTTGACGGACTGTGAAGACACGAGGAGCTCATGAAATTCAACTATTACAGGTGATGACGATGATTTCTCATTTGATGATAGATTTAATAGCGTTAATAGTAACACCTGCAAAACACGTCTAAGTCACTCACATTGGTCAGAAGCACATGTAGATCCTGTGCTACACGATGTTACTGGACAAGAAGGAATAAAAGTAGATCTGGCGAAAAATTGTACAACTTTAGAAGTATTTTAATTATTATTGGATAATGATTTAATTGAAAAAGTTTTACATTGCACAAGTTTCCGCGTCGGTATGTTAATAATTACAACATATGTTTCGGGTAATTCAAATTAGAAAAAGCCAAATGACGTCACAATTGACGAAATGATGTTTTTAGGACTTGAAAGGTAGTTCGTAGGGGTCTATTAAAATACATTTAGCCGCAACTACTCCAGGTTTGTTTGACTGATCAGCCAAAAAACAAAATGAAAAAATGTGGCAGCCAATGTAGAATCACGGGCGTCCCGGCGTTATTTTTGGATCTTTATGCAAAATTCTATTTCTACCATTAATTTTAATGCTCTAAATTTAGCTGCTCTGTTCCCGCCTTTTTACGTTATTATTTTTACTATACTTAAATATTCAGTGTATCTACCATCGTCAGCTGCTTGCCTAATATGATCGCCGTACGTCATTACAAGATACTTAGCGGCTGGCTTATTAAATATAGTTTGTTTGTCGAACCGCAGTAGTAAGGTAAGCCAAGGCTAAATTATACAAACTATTGTCATAGCTGCAGTTACAATTATTCTATATAATAGTGGGTTTAACGGACGTCGCATTAGATTGGCTGGCGACGACGATTACGTGCGGGCTGGGGCACGTGATTCCCGGGTTGGGGAAACCTTTAAAAGCAGGTCTTATCGGTTTAGACAGTTTGATTGTAAATTACGAGTTATGGTAATCAATATGAAACTTTATCTTAAGTTAACGAAGTAAATAATATAGAAATCCATTAAAATACACTTAGCCTCAAGTACTTGAAGTTTGTTTACCTGTTCAGGCTAAAAAAAAAATAATGAAGCATCCAGCGGAGAATTATAGGCGACTCGGTGTTATTTTTTGGTCTTTATGTTAAATTCTATTTCATTTTTAGCTCTGAATTTAGCTATTGCGTTCCCGCTATCTCATTCGTTTTCACTTTATTATTATGGTTATACTCAAATATTCAGTGTCTCTAGGATGTTGGTTTCTAGCATCACTTCAGCCTCGTCAGCTGCTCGCCTAGTATTGTCGGCGAACTCATCCCAGTTCGGAACGTCATTGCAAGATATCTAGCTGCTAGCTTCGTGAATATAGTTTCTTTGCCGACTCGCAACAGAAAGGTAAGCCAAGGCTACTTGATACAAACTGTTTTCACAGCAATAAGTAAGCTATAAAAGCAGACTTTGCAGATTATAACGCGTGCTTTTAAATTTATTTCTAGTTATATTCTGGTGAAAACGCAATTTTGAAACTTTAACAGCATCGCAGTACTTCTCCTTCTTAGGAGTAAAAGAAAATAAAAAATGTCCATTAGAATTATAATAAGTGCAGTAAAACAGTAGTCATGTTATTGTTTCATACCATATTTTTGCACATGGTAAATCGTGGTTCCCTTGGGATTTCTTTATTTCCAAATTTATTTCAAAATTTTGGTTCTGATTAGGCAGAAACTTCTGCAAAGATGGTCATTAAATTCTACCCGAATTATACGAAAAATTGAATTTTATTATTTTTTGTTACAGATAATGCGGGAGTGGTTGCTAACGGGAGACTTAGTATTCTTTATTATCAAAATTAATGATTATTTTAACTTGTGCGTTAAAAATAAATTAGTCCACGGATATTCTAAATTCCGAGCAGACTAGTAATGCGTTCTACAATTTTCCGATTGTAAATATTTTAAACTGTGTCCTGTGTCCAGTGTAATGAAGAGAAAGATGCAAGCACATCGAAGGATATGTAACTGCAAGAGATTGTTACCTATCCCAACCTACAGCAATAAAGGTAGGCTGGGGAATAATAGTGGCCCATGTTTATGTTGTGTCTGGATTCTCCATAATATTATTGCTATAAAAATCTTGGAATAAAATGAGCTCGGTTTAAATAAATTCAGAATAATAATAATTCCTTCAAATTATGTGATTTGGCATGCATTTGTGACGCATAAATTCTCTAATATTACTTAGTCCTTTTTAAAGATTGAATATTTGATACTAATGAAAATAGGATATATTTCTTTTAATATTCATTTTAGCAAAAATCTTCACGCTGCAAATTCTTAGACTTTTTTGAGTTTCGTTTTCCATTCAAAATAGGTTCATTAATAAAATC